>SJXQ01009641.1:0-77988 GCA_006408695.1 Aepyceros melampus | reverse complement strand
AAGCTCAACATTCAGAAAACGAAGATCATGGCATCTGGCCCCATCACTTCATGGGAAATAGATGGGGAAACAGTAGAAACAGTGTCAGACTTTGTTTTTTTGGGCTCCAAAATCACTGCAGATGGTGACTGCAGCCATGAAATTAAAAGGCGCTTACTCCTTGGAAGAAAAGTTATGACCAACCTAGATAGTATATTCAAAAGCAGAGACATTACTTTGCCGACTAAGGTCCGTCTAGTCAAGGCTATGGTTTTTCCTGTGGTCATGTATGGATGTGAGAGTTGGACTGTGAAGAAGGCTGAGCACAGAAGAATTGATGCTTTTGAACTGTGGTGTTGGAGAAGACTCTTGAGAGTCCCTTGGACTGCAAGGAGATCCAACCAGTCCATTCTGAAGGAGATCAACCCTGGGATTTCTTTGGAAGGAATGATGCTAAAACTGAAGTTCCAGTACTTTGGCCACCTCATGCGAAGAATTGAGTCATTAGAAAAGACCCTGATGCTGGGAGGGATTGGGGGCAGGAGGAGAAGGGGACGACCGAGGATGAGATGGCTGGATGGCATCACGGACTCAATGGACGTGAGTCTGAGTGAACTCCGGGAGTTGATGATGGACAGGGAGGCCTGACAGGCTGCGATTCATGGGGTCGCAAAGAGTCGGACACGACTGAGTAACTGAACGGAACGGAACCTTCTGATGGATATGGATAAGAGGCTTATGGAAGGTTCCTGCTGGGAGAGACTGAGGGGGAAACTGAGTCTTGTTCTGATGGGCGGGGCTGTGTCCCCTCCCTGTTGCTTGACCTAAGGCCAAACTCTGGTGGAGGTAATGAAGATAACGGCGACCCATGCGTGCACTGCTGCACTCAGTGCCCCAACCCTGCAGCAGGCCACCGCCAACCCACGCCTCTGCTGGAGATGCCTAGACCCTCACAGGCAAGTCTGGCTTGGTCTCTTGTGGGATCACTGCTCCTTTCTCCTGGGTCCTGGTCTGCACAGGTTCTGTTTGTGCCCTCTAAGAGTCTGCTTCCCCAGTCCTGTGTGAGTTCTGGTGGCTCTATGGTGGGGTTGATGGTGACCTCCTCCAGGAGGGCTTATGCCATACCCAGGTATGCTGCACCCAGAGCCCCTGCGGCAGGCCACTGCTGACCTGTACCTCCACAGAAGACACTCAAACAGTTCTGGCTCGGTCTCTGTGGGTTGGGTGTGTGTTTTGTGCCCTTCCCAGGTCTGAGCAGCTCAGGCAACCAGGTGCTTGGCAGATCACCTCCCCAGTCCCCGCCGCTTGGTTTCCCGGGCGCACTGCGATAGTGCCGTCTCAGGTGTGCTGTATGCTCCTCTGGAGAGCTGATCTCAGGCTGAGACCCTCCTGGTGGACGTCGAGCATCCAGGATCTCTGGAAGACAGGTTAGCAGCTGGGAGCCTGCTCACAGTTTGGTGGAAGATGCCATCTCTGGGGCTGAGATTGTAGCAGCCCGTTACCTCCCGGCTCTGGCTGTCACAAGTCTGCCTCTCTACCTCCCAGCAGGGAGGGGCCGGTATGCAGCCAGCTAGCATGTATGCAATGAGAGTTGGACTGTAAAGAAAGCTGAGTGTGGAGGAATTGATGCTTTGGAACTGTGGTGTTGGAGAAGACTCTTGACATTCCCTGGGGTCACAGAGAGTCGGACACAACCGAGTGACTGAACTGAACTGAAGCTCATTTTTGAAAGCATATAGTGTGGGTGTCTCTCTGTATGTGAACTTTAATTATCTTGAATTCCATTATTCTTTATACCTATTCTATAAAGAGAGACCTTAGCAAATGCCTAAAAACACTAGCATGAAAGACCCCAGGCTTTGGTTATGGCTGATGCTGAATGTTCCAGTATTGTTTGAGGGAATTTTACATGAGTAAGTTGACAGTAACTGTATTCTGTGTGGCTCTGAAGTCATATATAAATTAGTTGTTTAAAATTAAGTTTTCGGAGAGGTTGTAACGAAAGTCTTAGCTATAAAGCATGACCCTTTAACCTGTAGCCATCCCAGTTTCATTAGCTCCTTAAAGACCTTTTATTTTTCCTTCTTTTTTGAGTTCAGCATCTCAGCACAGCTTGGCCTAAAAACTGTCTCAGGTAGTAGAGGCTAGTCCTCAGACAAGTGAAACTCTGACCAAAGGTTGATGTTGATTACTTTAAAATCAGGCCACAAGTCTGAAAGCACACTGCAGGTGCCACAGTGGCTACAACAGGACTACAGCTCCTCTGGTAAACTCCATTCTGCAGAAAAACACTGTGGAGGGAAAAAAAGATAAAGGGATAGATGGGCCTTTGTGGAGGTCATTGTCTCCATTTGTCTAGAATTCATCTGCCACACAAACACTAATTGACATGTGATGAGAGCTTCCTGAATAGGCTCTGAAGACACAAGAATAAAAGGGATTGGTACCAATTGTGATAATAAGCCCTGTGTCCCTTTACTAATAAGCAGAAATGTCACACTGTGAGCATGCACTTAGAAGATAAATCTGGGGACTACAATTCACCTTTTAGAAGTTGGGTTTCAAAAAGCAGATCTCCTTTCAACACAGTTAAAATATTTTCTCCCGCCCCACCTCCCGCAATCTGTTTACCTTCCTGTCTACCAATCTGTCTATCTTTAGAGCTGCCCTCTGCTGGAAGCATGGAGCATGTATATTTTTTAAACCTCAGGCCTTGCTATTTGGAGAAATAATATGGTAACTCTAAAACAGATAAATGTGTTTTCTTGGCATAGCTTTGCATGTTTTCACCAGTTTAAATATAGCAAGAGGCTTCCATAATCAATTTTTTGTTCAGCTCTTGAATGGTAACCAACATAACTGTATCATATGATGAGCTAGAACAAAATGTCATTCACAAAAAAATTGATACCTGAAATAAGTAGAAACCTACTAATAGGATGCTTGCATTAGAATGTCTCAACGATCTAGAAGTCTTTTACCTTGATTTACTTATTGAATTTACTTATTTATATTCTGGAAAGAATGTAAGACTATGTGAACAAACATGCTTACTACTAGTGAATGGCCTTTCAGTAACATTTTTCTGTCTTTCCTGAGAACCAACAATCTGAGACCAAATGAGGTGCTGGAATTGAAGACAGCTTATCTGTGAAGTTGGGTATCTTGCTGTTACATGACTTCAAAGTCAATCTTAAGAAAATATAGGCAGTTTGACAGGATGGATAAACTTGTTTTCAAAAGTGAGACAAGATTAAATAGCAATGTTAGTTGAAAATCTCAGTGCTAGTTGAAAATCTCAGTGGACTTCCCTGGTAGTTTAGCTGGTAAAGAATTCGCCTGCATTGCAGGAGCTCTGGTTTGATTCCTGGGTCGAGAATATCCGCTGGAGAAGAAATGGCTACCCACTCCAGTATTCTTGTTTCCCTTGTGGCTCAGCTGGTAAAGAATCTGCCTGCATTGCGGAAGACCTGGGTTCGATCCTGGGTTGGGAAGATCCCCTGGAGGAGGGCATGACAACCCACTCCAATATTCTTGCCAGGAGAATGACTGTGGACAGAGGAGCCTGGCAGACTACAATCCGCAGGGTCACAAAGAATCAGACACAACTGAGTGACTAAGTGCAGCGCACAGCACAGACTATTCAATAAACCTTGAAAATCTGTACCTGTTTCACTAGGGTGAAACTATCCATTCTTGGTGAGAGAATTTCTACCCAGCAATTCATGGCAATTTGGGATTAATTTGGAGAATTCAAGATTTCTGCTTTAAAATTGCACCTGGCAAGCAGCACCTAACACACAATTTCCCACTAAAGTACTTTTAAAAAGGGATAAAGCTTCATAGTAACAGAAAAATAGAACTGAGGTCTTCCTTGGGCAAGAATCTAGAAAAATTGTTCACTAACTTGAGGAGCAAGAGATTGTCAGGTTTATTTACTTGAGGCCTACCTGAGATGAGATAGGAAAATATTGTTGTCTTTCTCTTATCCATCTTTACTAATGATTCAGAAAAAAGCAAGATTTACTAGCAGTTAGGAAATTGAGCATACATCCTTTACTGCTTCTGCTTTGGGCAGCACCATGATACTTTGCTCCACTGCCTGTCAGCACAGGTCCTTCCGCAGCTCTGCAGAGGTTGGATCCTAGAAATCCCTGAGCAGAGATCACGGGCTTTGGTGAGACCGTGCTGCATCGGGAAGTATATTGTATCTGCACTCTCAGTGGGCTGGGTACAGGAGCATCCTGCTTCCCGAGTCTGCAGTTCAGCTCATGCATTTGTCCCCCAAGGGAAATAGCAGGACCTTAGTCCACTGCAGCCAGTGCTGGATCCTGGAGTTTAACTAGAAATTATAGACACCGGCCTGCCATCCATCTAGTGACCTAATTCAGCTGGAAAATCAGTGGACAGTGAGTGAAATAGTAATGGTCCACACATCCTGCTTTACTGCAGAATTCTTCCTGTCGCTTCACAGTAGATAAATACCCATGACAACTTAACATTAATACTGTGGAAGAATACTGCAGAAAAGAACAAAACCTTCCTAAAAACTCAGAAGAACATAGCTTAAAAATAACTTAAAAAAAAAAAAGAACAAAGAACTTTGGGAGATTATGTTCATTCTCTAGAGGGTACAAGGAGATAGATTGTGAAAGCAGAGCAAGAAAGCCATGGTAGAGGGCAGGATAAGATGAAAAGGAAAAGGGCTGGAAAGCAGATGGATGAGGCAAGGAGCTCATCAAAGAACAACCCAAAATGCAATGGCCTCACTGAAACTGTACTTGAGATCATAAAGAGCAGAACAGAGGTGGTAAGTGAAAGTTCCTTTCAAGGTTGTGAGTGTAGAAGAGAAGGACAGAGTTAGGGTAACGATGAAGGGACAGGTGTCCTCACAGAGCACAGCAAGGGAACTTAAGCCTTACAGGTGTGCCTTAGAACTAGAAGAGGAGAAATTAACAAAAGCATAATGGAAGAAAAAATTTCCAAGCTGAAAAAAGTTTGCACATGTCAAAAGGATTTACCCTGTTTCATTTAAAATTGGGAGAAAGAGACCATAACTAGATAAATCTGGGCAGTGGGCAACATTTTTTAATGAAAACAACAATCTATGTATCCCAAAGCTTCCCTATCACATAGGTACAAATGAGAACAGACTATGCTATAATAATTCTTCTTTAATAAAAGCTTACCCCTGAAGTCTTATGGTGCCATAGCCTCACTACCTAGAAGCAGAACCTCAACTGAACTTTCTAGGATATTATCTCGCCTGTGTCTCTGAGGGAGGCCCTGTCCCAGTCTTGGTCCTGGCTGGCACCTTTACCACTGCTTGGTTTTCAGATTCCCAGTTCCACGGAGAACAGCCCAGGCCAGTCGCTGGGTCCTGATGTTTGTCCGGCAGCTGCAGCCACTCCCGTTTTTCTTCCAGACACGCTAGTCTCTCTGTGCTGCCCTACCCCCACTGTGAATGCAACTCTTCCCTTTTTTATTGAAGGCTTAGCAGTGGTAGAATAATATCTAAAATAAGATGAAATCGATGGTGGCTGCCAGGTAGATTGTCTTTCAGAGCCTAAAACTCAGTCCCCAGTGCAACATCAAGGGGCCCCTTTAGGATCGCTTCCTTCCTCAGCCCATTGTCTGACACCTAGTGGTCAAGCCCGGTTTCCCTTCCCTTCCTAGGAGTTCGTCTAAACACGCCAGGTCTCCTGGGAGGCCAAAGCTCAGGTCTTAAAGGCCCCAGGTAAGGAAGGAGTGCCTTTTCCTGTAAGGAGCCAGGGGCATAGTCACTGTCTTCATGGAAGGCCACTCTGCTCACCCTCTAGGATGTGACCTTCCCTGTTACACAAAAGGGACAAACTGATGAGAACACAGCAGAGCAACAGCAGCACAGCGATACACATCCATGTTCTTACATTGTCCCATTGCAGGTTAAAAAGCGAGACAAGACCCTGTCGTGTCTTAACACTTTGCTAAGTCTAGGTGGCTCAATCTTCATATGAACTTCGTCAAGTGTACTGGTTAGGTTGGTGCTTCACTTGTGTGGGTCCTTTTCTGCCAAACCTTTCTAGGAAGAAACGTCCCCAGCATGGGAGCACAGCGCTGGATTAGGGGGTGTGGGAGGCTGATCTCCACCCTAATTTCACTCTAAACATCATTGCCCTTGTCCTGCATAAAATATCATTCATTGACTTTCCATCTTAGCACCCACTACATATCCACCTGTTCTTAAATGAGATATTTTTATACATGAGTGTAAAGAGTTTTTAAAATCATATAAACTTCCAGGAAGGAAGGAAAAGTGATCAGCCAGACTCTACCTAGATTTCTGGAATTCAGTTCTTTGAAGTGTGGGATCGTTAAAGAGTTGATCCAAGTATTTTATTCTCATGAAGATGTCCTTTATGTAAAAAGTCAACACAGAGGTATTCTCTGATATACAATAGGTATAAAAAGATGGCACTCCTGTAGCTTAAAAACCAAATACATGCATATCAACTGTGTAGAGAAGAAAACTGGAAGGAAGCATGAACCACATTATAGTGGTTGCTTTGGTGATTTCTACTTCTTTTTCTTTGTGTTGTCCAAAATTTCCTGAAAAACATTCACTGCTATTTTAACCTCTGAAAGCATTGGGAAAAATTGAACTAAAGGGCATCTGTAAAGGATAATAATAAAAAAAAAAATTGCAGCATATCTGTAAGGGACAAAATACACTAGGAACTGTGTTCCCAGGTAGTGTACTGAACCTCAGTGTAGAAAATGGAGGAGAGAAAGGAGTATACTTTTTCAAAAAAGGTCCTCTCTTGCAATAAACATGTAAATGCTGTAAAATTCAGAGAAGGCAATGGCACCCCACTCCAGTACTCTTGGAAAATCCCATGGACAGAGGAGCCTGGTGGGCTGCAGTCCATGGGGTCGCGAAGAGTTGGACATGACTGAGCTACTTCACTTTCACTTTTCACTTTCTTGCATTGGAGAAGGAAATGGCAACCCATTCCAGTGTTCTTGCCTGGAGAATCCCACGGACGGGGGAGCTTGGTGGGCTGCTGTCTATGGGGTTGCACAGAGTCAGACATGACTGAAGTGACTTAGCAGTAGCAGCAACTGGGTAAAATATAAAATACTATGTTTGTCAGTGTTCACATTAAAATGAAACACCGTATGTCCAGTGAATGAAGCCAATCCCTAGAAAAATACTTTTAATCTTTTGAAAGACAGAAAACAATCAGAAAGGACATTGTATACCATGTAAATAAACCAATAATTTAATATTTATCTTCTCTCTAATATTTTTACCAAGATCTTCTCTTGGTTTATTAATAGGTCGAGCAATATCATAATGTCATTTTCCATGGCCCAGAAGGGAGCTTGCAAGACTACATCGCCCATCAGCTTGCACTCTGCCTGAAGGTATGGGTTAACCACATACCCTCTCCTTTTCTTTGAAAATGCGAAAGAGTTCAGAACTAACCACACTCTTATCACAGCAAGACAAATGGCTGCAGGATTCCCCTGTGAAATAGTGAGAGCCGAAGTGGATGCTGACTTCTCCAAGGAACAGCTAGTAGATCTGTTCATCAGTAGCGGTAAGACCATCTCAGCTAACTGAATTGTGATAACCAAAAGGCATGTTTTGTCAATGAATCCATTGCAAGGAAAAAATGTTGTGCTTGGGGATAAATTTAAGTAGACTGTTCAATTATGCCGCAGCTATGGGATGAAAACTGGGAACCCTGGTGACACTTGTAAAAAGACATTTATGCACATGTCATTGTATCTGTTCTACATCCTGCATTCTGTTTATAAATTATCTGTTTGGAGTGTAATATATAATTGGCACTCAGTTCAGTTCAGCTGCTCAGTCGTGTCCGACTCTTTGCGACCCCATGAATCGCAGCACGCCAGGCCTCCCTGTCCATCACCAACTCCCAGAATTCACTCAGACCCACGTCCATGGAGCCAGTGATGCCATCCAGCCATCTCATCCTCGGTCGTCCCCTTGTCCTCCTGCCCCCAATCCCTCCCAGCATCAGAGGATACCAAAGAGGGAGTGGGTGGTGGGAGCAGTCCACTTTAGTGAAACTGTTTTATCATTGGTGCAGTTTTGAATTAATTGCACAGTGGTAATAAGTGATTGATTTTTTAGTAAATTTTATTATTCATAAATTCTGTACAACAAAGCACCCCTTATTGTTGCACCTGGGGTGCACTGCTTTCTGCACTTCATTCTTAGTATGCCATTGACCAGCACTTTGCTAAACACAAACCATGTATTAATTAACTCATTTGGACTTCCCCAGTGGCTCAGCAGGTAAAGAATCCTCCTGTAACGTGACATGGGTTCGATTCCTGGGTCTGGAAGATCCCCTGGAGTAGGAAATGACAACCTGCTCCAGTATTCTTGCCTGCAAAATTCCATGGACAGAAGAAGCCTGGCAGGCTACAGTCCAAAGGGTTGCAAAGAGGCAGATGTGACTAAGTGACTGAGCACACTCAGTCTCCACAACAACCATGCAGGTTGGGTTTTTCCCCCACCTCTGAGAGATTCTAGTTTAATTTGTCTGAAGTGTGGAATGGACACCAGCATTTAAAAATTTTTTTATTGGAGTTATAGTTGATTTATAGTGTTGTGTTAGTTTCAGGTGGATAGCAAAGTAACTCTGTTATACATATACGTGGATCCACCCTTTTCTTTTCTTAGTTCTTTTTCCCATATAAGCCATTGTAGAGTATTTACTTATGTTTGACTGTGCTGGGTCTTCATTGCTGCGTGCCGGCTGTAAACAGTTGCAGTGTGAGGGCTTCCCATTGTGGTGGCTTCTCTTGTTGTAGCTCCCAGTCTCTAGGGTGCCCAGGCTTCAGTAGTGGTGGTGCACAAGCTTAGTTGCCTCATGGCATGTGGGATCTTTCCTGGCCAGAGAGCAAACCCATGTTTCCTGCACGGGCAGCTGGACTCTCAACCACTGGACCACCTTGAGTTGATATTATTATCTCCATTCCAAAGGTGAGGAAACAGGCATAAGGAGTTTCAATAACTTGCCACAACTACATAGCGGCAGAACCATGATTTAAACATATTAATTAATACAGCATTTTCATGAATTCCCCATCTTAGGCTCCAGAGCTTAACACCCCCATCTTCAGCACAGGCTGAGTTAGTATAACCCTGTAGAGTATAAATGACTAGTGAAACAAAACTGGAATGGAGCAGCCTCTGGTCTCTATGGGCTCAAAACCTCAGAGAACCTGGGGATGGGGTGAAGGAGAGAGGTGGTTGTGAGCTGAGTTAGGATGCAGTAAAGTTCAAATTCAGGTCTCTTCTTTAGGGGAAGGGGTGATTCTCATCTTTGGACCTGTGATCAAGGGAGATATCTTGTAGCTGGTGACCAGGCTGAGGAAGATGTAAATTACAAGGAGTTCCTAAGCCAAGAAATATGATTAAGAGGCAATTTAGAGACAGACTGAGGAGTCCACAGACATAGAAGCACATTTTGAAGATAGGAAAATGCCACCAGAATCTGCATGTTGCCGTATACTCAGGCGACTCTTTGCCAGAAAGTAGTGAGAGTAAGCAACAGAAAACTGTTTTCTCTGACAATACTAGTAAAAGCTTTGTCTCTGGCAAGCCCTATTTGGGGCTTCTGTGGTAGCTCAGACAGTAAAGAATCTGCCTGCAATGCAGGAGACCCAGATTCAATCCCTGGGTCAGGAAGATCCCCTGGAGAAGGGAATGGCAACCCACTCCAGTAATCTTGCCTGGAGCATTCCATGGATAGAGGAGCCTGGAAGGCTACAGTCCATGGGGTCACACAGAGTCAAACACAACTGAGTGACTAACACACTTAAGCCCTATTCTAGCGTCCCTGGTTTGTAAACACTTGAGACAAGAGGTTAAGTGCTGGCCCATGGACGCCACCGCGAGGACACAGCAGCGCAGACTAAAACCAAGCAGTCAGAATCCTGAGCCTGACCCGAACCACTGCCTGCTGCAAAACTCATCTGTGCCCTCATTTCCCTCCCTTCGTTTTATAGCAAAAACCCCCAACATTTTATCAATATTCAGTCTTTCTTCATTTCAGAGTAAGAAGTTAAAACATTGTATGTCTTGTCCTATCAGGGTAAACAGCAGTTAGACTGAACTCTGCTCTAAGCTTAGCTAAAAAAAAAAAAGCTGAAAACAGAGAGTTAGGTCAAGAAGGATGCTAAGGTGATCAGCTCAGTGTTTCTAAATCTTTGAGGAGCACCTTCCTAAAAATAATTCTTCTTCCTAATTCCCCAATTTGGTGAGTCTCTTGGCCCCCACACTTGGAACTCAGGTCGCGTTGGCAGACCTGAAAACCTAAATGCCCACAAGTGCCGTAAAGCTACATAAAGGGGTGGAGCAGGCTGGTGGGGGCAGGAGGGAGGGAAGCCGGTGTCTGTCTCCATGAGAACAGCAGCTCTCAGCTCTAAGCGGCTGAGTGGCGATGCAGTTTCATGGGTTTTGTGACCTGCAGGAAGAAGCAAGAAACCCAAGTTTTTATGTGAAAATCTGGGAATTTGTTCTTCAGTGTTTAAAGCTATGTTAAGACCATCTGGAACCCCCCCAGGTGCTCTGATTCACGGAGCACTCACTGCTGGCGCACAGCCAGTCCACGGGCATGTCCTGCCAAGTGGGCCCCAGGGTGCCTTTTTCATCCATCCCCATCGGTCCCATCCTACTTCACACCTTCTTTTCCTCTGTCTTGTCTACTTGCCTGTAAGTGGCTGCTCTGCCTTCCTTTTCTCCTCCCTGAACAGCCTTCACAGATCCCCAGACCCCTGATTAGAAGCTCTTTGTGATTCCTGTCCATTCTTCCATCACCCACCGAACGAAGTCAGTGCCACTCGGTCTTCCATTCTAGGACATTGTTCCACTTAATGTGTTTGTTTGACCTTCTTTAATTTTTTGAGATATAACAGGAAGTGCAAGGTACACAGTGTGTGGATATGATACCCAAATATTACAAAATGATTACCACTGTATCATTAGCTAGAATTTCCATCACCTCATATAATTACCATTTCTTGAAGTGAGAACATTTACTGTTTACTCTCTCAGCAGTTTTCAAGTATATAATAAATACAGTATTAACCCCCCCAAACGTATTCATCTTAGAACTGAAAGTTTGTACCCTTTGACTGGTATCTCATTTCCCTCACCCTCCAGACAACCTCCATTCTACTCGGTTTCCTCAGTCTGGCATTTTTAGATTCCACACACAAGTAACATCGTGCAGTATTTGCTTACTCTCTGATTTACCTCCCCTAACATAACGCCCTCAAGGTCCATCCATGTTGTCGCAGACAGCGGGGTCTCTTTCTTTCTCATGGCTGAATCATATCCTAGTGTTTATGTATGCCACACCTTTGTTATCCATTCAGCTCTTGATGGATGGTTAGATTGTTTCCGTAGTTTGTCTCTTGTGAATAATGCTGATGGACACAGGTGTGCAGATATTGCTTCAAGATCCTGACTTCATTCCCTTGGGAGATATGCCCAGAAGTGATATTGCTGGATCATATGCACTTCTGTTTTTTAGTTTTTTGAGGACCCTCATACTGTTTTCCATAGTGGCTGCACCAATGTACATTCCCACCAACAGTGCCCAAGGGTTCCCTTTTCTATACATCATTACCATTTGTTAACTCTGTTTCGTGATAGCCTTTCTAACAGTTGTTAAGTGATAGCTCATTGTGCTTTTCATTGTGGATTGGTGCATTTCCCAGATGCTTAGTGATGCTGAGCCTGTTTTCATGTACCTGTTGGCCATTTGTACATCTTTGGAATATCTGACTCTTTAAAAGAATAGATATCTGAGCTCCAGCAGAATATAGTATTTCTTCCTCACATGTCCCTTGCTTTTCTACTCTCCACATCTTTGTTTATTCTGCAGCTTTCATCTAGAATTACTCTGAAATGTCATCTAGAATAAACACACAAACTTTCGTTTCCCCCGCCCCCTACACACACACATACCATGACTACCGCATGGCAGGTTCCTGGTAAAGTATTGTGTTGTACGTGACTAGTTAAAATAAGACATGGCAGTCCCTGTTTTAAATACTCTGAGGACACCCCAAATAAAGGCTTGTCCGATCTCTCCAGATATGACAACTACCTCTGATGAAGAGGAGGAAGCTTTGTTTACCTCTGTCCCACCCAACTGTAATCAAGGCAGTGAGGCTTATTTGGGCTTTTATGTTCGTCCCCCACACACAGTATGAGCTCCTTGAAGGCTAGTAATGTAGCTTTTTCTATTTCACTTTGTACACTGATTGCCAATAATTACTTGTTGAGTGAGTGGCTGAATCTCCTGATATAAGAAATAGGCAAAGAAAAATGGAATGTTAATCATACTTAGTTGTCAGCAAGTAGAACTTGCTTACAGTGGAGCTAGAAAGAAAAAAGAGAGTGTAGGAGTTGCTGAGGCAGTACTTGATGACAGGGCATAGAAACAGAATGAATTGGATTTCAAAAAGATTTTCAAATGATAGACTGAGTCCAAAAAATCTGCTTTCTTATAGGAAATAGTATAGGATCTCCAAGTATTAAAGGATTTTTATTCTGTATTTGGCTCATAATTTACAAGTATCAGATATCCTCTTTCTTTTTCTTTTTTAAAAGCACAAATAAGACACAAACACAAGGCTTCTACCTGCTAAGACCTTGAATGCAGCTACCCAAGGTAGCAAGCAGAGCATATTGTAGGCTCCTCATTTGCCTTCTTCCCCACATCTAGTCAGGCCTCATTCCTTTTGAATCTACTTCCCATATCTTGTCTCCACCTCCTGCTCTCCAGTCCCCCTGCCACCTGTCATCTCTTGTTCAAGGGACTGTGGCACTAACCCTTCTTGCTCTTCTGCTCTCACTCCTTTCAGAAGCCCTCTGCAGGCTTCCAGAGGCTGCTCATGACAATTTCCTGGTGATCAGTTCAGGAAGAATGACATAGCACTTAGACTTGCAATGGACATTTTGTTCATTTTAAAATAACATCTTCCTTCTCGTATTGGCTTTTGTGAGAAACTGTCATGTCACATGACTCAGTTATTTGGTAAGGAGGGTGTGAACGTGTATTAGAATTGAGTCAAATTTCTCCTCAGTATAAGGTATGGAGTTAGGTTAGCAAGACAGATACTTTTTTAAACTACATGTGACAGTAGTAGTAAGAAAAAAAAAATTAAACGCTCAATTGGTATTTTAAAACAATGCTTAGAATTCCTGAGAAAACTTTCTACTTCCAAAGAAATAAAGATGGAATTACTGCAATAATATCATATGTAAATGAAGTCTACATAAATGGGATTTCCTCCTTGGACCCTGCATTGCTAGAGGCTCTTTGCAGACCTTTCCCTTGCTTCTCATCTGGACTCAGAGCATCATCCCCATAGAACCTTGTTTTAAATGGAGGGTGTAAAAGATGGGCCATGTCCATCCCCAAAGAGGAGGGTGTGGACTTGGCCTCACCTTAGACATGAAGTAATTTGGGTTTAACTATAAATGTGATATGTTACTTTTAAACCAATGAGTCTTGTTCTAGAACTTAGCTACCCAGAACTTTGCATACAAGGGTGTGCAAAACTGAACTATAGCCCTGAGCCTGCCGAGGAGATATCTGATTGCAATTACTGATCTCTGAGGAGGAGCAGAGATGATACACCTACAAAGTTAGAAGAAAGAAGGACAAAAAGAGATTAGTTTCAGAAATGGGGTTTTGAATTAGTAGAGGACAAAGGGAATTTAAAACGGTCAGCTTTCCCACAACAGGCCAGAAGAAATCTCCAGATGTAACATGGCAGGAGTAGCCATCTTGTGTCTCCATAAACCCTGATCAAAGGCTGAATGATCCTTCAAACCCAAAGGTGTGATGAGTTTTTGCTTCTGTGGTTGGTTAATATTATAGAAATGAATCCATGTTAAATAACTTGAACTAGACATGCTATCTCACAACTAAAGTGAAATGTACATTTGGATGAACTTGTTTTAGGATGTTGAACTCAAGTGGTCAGATAGAGAAGTAGGGAAAATTGAACATATGCAGCCAGGAGTGTTGAAGACAAAGCTTTTCACCAAAAACAACCCAGTCTGTTTGACCTGGGATCGATACCTTAGGGGAGACTGATATCAACAAAATTGAGGTGGAGACCCAACCCTACTGTTACAAACAGTACCCCACGTACCTTTTGTCTAGGGCACAAGCCGTGCGTTAAATCTGGGATAAATTGAGTCACTCACTATAAATACAATCCTTGCTTATGAACCCGGGAGAATGAGTTGGCGTCTTTTTCCAGGAGATCTCCTGCAATCCTATACACTCGTTTTTCTCCAGCTTGAATCCTTCCCCGCTGCCCCCGTGCTTCTGGTCCAGCCCCTGCTGGACATCTCAGGAGAGACGCCTCACTCATCAGACACTCAGGCTTGAGACATAGCCCGTCAGCACGGCCTCCAGTGTGCTCCCGCTCAGGTGCTCTCTGCCTTCATTCACTGCATGGCTGCTCCTCTGGTGAGAACTTCTGAGTTGCCTCTCAGAGAGGGAGATACTCCCTCTCTGCCCCTCTCTCAAGACAGTCAACCGCTGAGCTTTGTTATTGTTTAGTCACTGTCGTGTCCAGCTCTTTGCAACCCGTAACTGCCGGATGCCAGACTTCCCTGTCCTTCACCGTCTCCCAGAGTTTGCTCAGACTCATATCCATTGAGTCGGTGATGCCATCCAACCATCTCATCCTGTCACCCCCTTCTCCTCCTGCCCTCAGTCTTTCCCAGCATCAGGGTCTTTTCCACTGAGCTTTGCTGACTCATCTCCGAATAGCCTTTTGTTCTGAGCCTTGGCCCTGGAGCAGGCTCCCGTGACCCCGTCCTCACCTCAGCAGTAAGAGCCTGTAGATGTGTTGTTTCTTTACTCTCCCATCAGTTTTACTCACCAGAGCAAGAGCTCAGAGAAGGAGCCAAATCGTGTTTCTCCCTGCCCTTAAAGACTTCCACTGACTCCCAGAGCTGGTAGTTTCTCCCTTTCAGCATGACATCCCGGGCCTCCCACTTTGCATTTGTGGCTGGGTTCTGAGACTTCATTTCAACCAGTTTCATGCAGGCTGCACATAAAACGCCAGTGCCCCAGGCCCAGCACTAACCGACCGCATCACGGCCTCTGAGGATGGATCCCAGGTGACTGCAGAGTGTGGCGCAGAATGAGGACACTGCCTGCCACCCTGCTGCCCACAGATGGGGCTCCTGGATTCCACCCCACTGATGTGTCTTTGCCCCCAAGCTCCCAGCCCATCCTGACTGGAGGCCTGGGTCAGCTTTGGGCCCTCACCTTTGTGCCACTCTTGAAACTACTCTAACCTTAGTTTGAGGTTTCCAGTCCCTTCAAGGCCTGAGCCCTGCCTGGAGTCCATTCTTCCACCTGTGCCATTTCTTAAACCTAGAAAGCCTTCTTCCGATCTGTCAAGATGCCATTCTTCATAATGGGTCCAGTTTAAAATGCCACATTCCCCCAGTTAGACTCAGTCACCTCCAGCACTGTGCCGTAGTGCTTAGCACAGTACACAGGGCAAGGGGGCAGTGGAAGACATTGTTGAGATGCAATTACATGTTCCTGTAGGCACGTTCTAGCTAGACGCACAGCTTCAAAGCTACTAGAACTAGCAAGCATTTCCCTGGTGGCTCAATGGGAAAGAATCCGCCTGCCAGTGCAGGAAATGTGGGTTTGATCCCTGTGTTGGGAAGATCCCCTGGAGGAGGGCATGGCAGCTCCACTCCAGTATTCTTGCCTGGAGAACCCCATGGACAGAGGAGCCTGATAGGCTACAGTCCACAGGGTCACAAACGAGTTGGGCATGACTGAGTAACTAAATAACAAATTACGTGTTCCTGCAGACACATTCTAGCTGGACGGAGCAGCTTCAAGGCCACTAGAACTAGCTGCACACTTAATCCAAATATCAAGGGAAAACTGGAGACCTTCACTCCTTAGTTACAGAAAAGCAGATACATAAACCAGTCAACCTGTCTTTTTTTTTTTTAATCACTGGGTATAAAAGATTTGTTAGCTTATTGTTATTTTTAAAAAAAACTATAGGTTTATCATGTGTACTTAGTGGCTCAGTCGTGTCCGACTCTGCGACTCCACGGACTGTAGCCTGCCAGGCTTCTCTGTTCATGGAATGCCCCTATGCAAGAATGCTGGAGTGGGTGACCATGCCTCCTCCACGGGGTCTTCCTGACCCAGGAATCGAACTGAGGTGTCCTGCATTGCAGGCAGATTCTTTACCAGCTGAGCTGGTAAAGCCATCGTACTTCCATAATAAATGTAGTTCTGAAATGACATTTGACCCAGAGAAGCACAGAATGTGTTAGCACTCTATTGAGCAGCCGTGCTGAGGGGCATGTTCAGTTCAGTTCAGTTCAGTCGCACAGTCGTGTCTGACTCTTTGCGACCCCATGAATCACAGCATGCCAGGCCTCCCTGTCCATCACCAACTCCCGGAGTTCACTCAGAATCACGTCCATCAAGTACGTGATGCCATCCAGCCATCTCATCCTCGGTCGTCCCCTTTTCCTCCTGCCCCCAATCCCTCCCAGCATCAGGGTCTTTTCCAATGAGTCAACTCTTCACATGAGGTGGCCAAAGTACTGGAACTTCAGTTTTAGCATCATTCCTTCCAAAGAATCCCAGGGTTGATCTCATTCAGAATGGACTGGTTGGATCTCCTTGCAGTCCAAGGGACTCTCAAGAGTCTTCTCCAACACCACAGTTCAAAAGCATCAATTCTTCAGTGCTCAGCCTTCTTCACAGTCCAACTCTCACATCCATACATGACCACAGGAAAAACCATAGCCTTGACTAGACGGACCTTAGTTGGCAAAGTAATGTCTCTGCTTTTGAATATACTATCTAGGTTGGTCATAACTTTTCTTCCAAGGAGTAAGCACCTTTTAATTTCATGGCTGCAATCACCATCTGCAGTGATTTTGGAGCCCAAAAAAATAAAGTCTGACACTGTTTCTACTGTTTCCCCATCTATTTCCCATGAAGTGATGGGGCCAGATGCCATGATCTTCGTTTTCTGAATGTTGAGCTTTAAGCCAACTGTTTCACTCTCCTCTTTCACTTTCAACAATAGGCTTTTTAGCTCCTCTTCACTTTCTGCCATAAGGGTGGTGTCATCTGCATATCTGAGGTTATTGATATTTCTCCCGGCAATCTTGATTCCAGCTTGTGTTTCTTCCAGTCCAGCATTTCTCATGATGTACTCTGCATATAAATTAAATAAGCAGGGTGACAATATACAGCCTTGACGTACTCCTTTTCCTATTTGGAACCAGTCTGTTGTTCCATGTCCAGTTCTAACTCTTGCTTCCTGACCTGCATACAGATTTCTCAAGAGGCAGGTCAGGTGGTCTGGTATTCCCATCTCTTTTAGAATTTTCCACAGTTTATTGTGATCCACACAGTCAAAGGCTTTGGCATAGTCAATAAAGCAGAAATAGATGTTTTTCTGGAACTCTCTTGCTTTTTCCATGATCCAGCGGATGTTGGCAATTTGATCTCTGGTTCCTCTGCCTTTTCTAAAACCAGCTTGAACATCAGGGAGTTCATGGTTCACGTATTGCTAAAGTCTGGCTTGGAGAATTTTGAGCATTACTTTACTAGCATGTGGGGCACGCCAAATGCTAGCATACCCACCCCCCAGACAACTCGATAGAGAGGCAGCTGGTTTTGTTTCTGGTCTTTTAGTTTTTAAAGCTTTGTCTCATCCAGAAAAGTTATTTCAGTCTCAGAAGAGATTAATTTACAGTGTTCAAGGAGTTCTCTTGAAAGTGACAATGCATTTGTGTCTATAGTAACGCGGAGGCGGAATGGGTGTAATGTACTATCATAAGTGTTTGTGAAAAGTGGAATTACTTGACAAAATCACTGCTGAGTATTCTAAATTGATCTTTTCTCAAGGTTAATTTAGCTAAGACTAGGGCATCTTAGAATCTTCTAAAATATTAAAAGGTGATATAAATTTTTTATTCATTGCTATCTAACAAGTATTATAGATGTATATCAATTACCGTATTAACAACATTTGAGTGCTTAGCAGGTGCCCAGGCAATCTTTCAGTTACATTTTATCTACTGGTTTGTCTAATACATATAATAATAATCCTCCATTTATGCAGTCCAGGCCCCCTGTCTTTAGTTTGAGGACTCCTAAAATAAGAATCACAAGACCCAGATTATGGTCCTTCCTTATCACTGTTTCTGAAGCCTTGGTCAAATCTCCTTAACATCTCTGAGATCTGTGAAATGAAAGGAGGAATCTGCTTGTCTCTGAGGTCCTGTCTCCATAATTTTATGAACATTTTACATGTGTGTAATTTAAAGGATTAAATTTATTAAAATAAATTTAATTTAAAGGATTCAATCCTCATTGAAGGATTTTGACCTTTTGTTCTAAAATATCCATTTATAAAATACATACTACCTATTTTTATAGATCAACGAATAATTTAAAATAAAATGATAATTTAACCACTGACCAGGTCACAAAATAGAACTTCTCTAGCTTCCAGAATGGGCCCACATGCCCCACCCTTATTCACAAACCCTTCCTTCTAGAGGTGGCCACTAGTCTCGCTTTTGTAATCATTTCTTTGCTTTTTAAAAGCAGTTTTACTATCTATGAATTCCTAAAGTATATGTTCATGTTTTAAAGTATATGTTTATGAACTGTAAATGATGCTGTCATATTGGTTGTATCCTTGTGTGATTTGTTTCTTAATATACCGTTTGTGACAGTCTTCCATGTGGCTGCTTGGAGCTACAGTTTGCTCATTTTCAAATCCATTGTAGGAACATACTTTCTATTCTGTTGTTGGTGGACATTTGGATTGGTTCCATTTGGGGTCTGTTATGGAACTAGTTAGTGTTGGATTATTCTGAGTGGGGGTATCCTCAGCTGTATTCAGTAATTTCAAACTGTTTCCCAAAGTCTTTATACTTTCCCAGCCATGTCAGAGGGCCGTGTCACATCTTTGCTAACACATAAACTTTTGCAAGTTTGTACGTTTCTGTCATTTTATGTTTTAATCATTGATCATTTAATCATTGATACATTTTAATCATTGAATTTCTGTTTTGACCTCAGCATGTCTGATCCCAGTGAAACAATCTCCTGCTAACAAGAAAATCATCATCATCTTAGAGAACTTGGAAAAATCTTCATTGTCTGAGTTACTGGGGGACTTTTTGGGACCTCTGGAAAATCACAGCACTGAAAGCCCCTGTACCTTCCAAAAAGGTAAAGATAGATAGTGGAGAGACCACCCCAAGAAGCCAGCTGCTTTAAGAGCTTTCTAATCTCTCTGTCCCCTGGAGCATGTTACGCCTCATAGCTGTCTTTCCTTCACTCATTTGGACCTGTTCCCTGCTATGGTGTCCTGATGTTGGACTGCTGCTTTGGTTTGTTTTAGGAAACGGGATGTCTGAGTGCTACTACTTTCATGAGAACTGCTTTCTGATGGGAACAATCGCCAAGGCCTGTCTCCAGGGCTCCGACTTGCTGGTGCAGCAGCATTTCCGCTGGGTGCAGCTGCGCTGGGACGGCGAGCCCATGCAGGGGCTGCTGCAGAGGTTCCTCAGGAGGAAGGTTGTGAATAAGGTAACAGACCACACGCAGCCCATTGTTGGGAGAGGGTCCTTGACATTCCCTGGCATTGCTGTGAGGCAACCTGGGCTTGAGCTCTGCACTTACTGTGTGGCTTCTGGCAAGTAAAAACTGGGGATAGGCAAGGGTCAAGTGGGGCTTCCCTGGTGACTAAGACAGTAACGAATCTGCCTGCTTTGCAGGAGATGTGGGTTTGCAGGAGACTCAGGTTCAATCCCTGGGTCAGGAAGATTCCCCTGGAGGAGGGCTTGGCAACCCACTCCAGTATTCTTGCCTGGAAAAATCCTTTGGACAGAGGAATCTGGCAGGCTGTAGTCCATGGGGTCATAAAGAGTTGGACATAACTGAGCGACTAACACTTTAAGGGTTAAATAGGATAATGCATGTAAAACTCATAGCAGTACCTATACTATGTTAAGTATTTTTTAAAAAACAAACTGTTTATAATAGCCAGGACATGGAAGCAACCTAGATGTCTATCAGCAGATGAATGGATAAGAAAGCTGTGGTACATATACACAATGGAGTATTACTCAGCCATTAAAAAGAGTACATTTGACTCAGTTCTAATGAGGTGGATGAAACTGGAGCCAATTATACAGAGTGAAGTAAGCCAGAAAGAAAAACACCAACACAGTATACTAACACATATTATGGAATTTAGAAAGATGGTAACGATAACCCTGTATGTGAGACAGCAGAAGAGACACAGATGTATAGAACAGTCTTTTGGACTCTGTGGGAGAGGGAGAGGGTGGGATGATTTGGGAGAATGGCATTGAAACATGTATAATATCATGTAAGAAACGAATCGCCAGTCTAGGTTCGATGTAGGATACAGGATGCTTGGGGCTGGTACACTGGGATGACCCAGAGGGATGGTACGGGGAGGGAGGTGGGAGGGGGGTTCAGGATAGGGAACACGTGCACACCCGTGGTGGATTCATGTTGATGTATGGCAAAACCAATACAATATTGTAAAGTGAAAAATAATAATAAAATTTAAAAAAACAAACAAGCAAACAAATAGATGTCCCTGATGGTTCAGGGTTCGAACTCTGAGCTTCCAGTGCAAGGGATGCAGGTTTGATCCTCGTTGGGAACTAATATCTCACATGCCATGTGTTGGGGGGCCCCCTTTCAAAAAAAGCAGATAGGTTTTACTGTTTTAATTAACCATTCTCAAGGGGTCTCCCTGAGTTTAAATGCTGAGACTAGATTAGAAAATTAATCATTCTTCTTAAAGAAAAGCTACTGTTTCTTTGGAGCCTTCATTATCCACCTACTCAAGCTGGTTTTAATATTTGTTACATGGGTTATAGTAACTATTAAAAAGTCATATGAAAAAAAATTAGAAATCTCTGTTGACACATTTTTAAGAAGAATCACTTTTAGTGATTTCTCATAGTAAATAGTCTGCATTCTATCAAAATAACAAAGTTAATTTAGTGCTTACCAAATTGAGCACATTATTCTCTAATGTCATATTCTTAAATTAAGCCAGTAGCTAAGTGTCTGTGTGGATTTGAAATAAAAGAGCTCTATTTAAGCAAGATTTTATTGTTTAATCCTGCACAGTGGGCCACACTTGGAGGACAGGATCTTTATTGTATCAGCAGAGGAGTTTAAGCTGTAGGTAATACGACACCCCACTGTTAGCTGCTTCACACACAAAAAGAGGCTTTTTTCCCTTACATAACCAGATGCCTTGCAGTAGGTGTTGCTGATGTCCATTCACACCTTCTTGATGTCAGGTCCCAGGTCTGGGTGAGTCTCTTGGCCTCTCTTCAGGACTGCTTGGCTTCTGCAGGGCTTCAGGCACCACACCCTCACACAGACTTGTTCACAGGTAGGGAGCAGGATGTTGCACTGTGTGGAGAGGGAACTTAGGCTTCTTTTGCCTCCTTCTTATCAGGGGGGACAGCATCTTTTTCTGAAACTCCCAGAATCAGAAGACTTCCCCTTAATGGTTCATTAACCAGAACTGGTTTCATGCCCACCCTTCTGCCATAGACCTTGGCAGGAGCTATCTTCCCAACACCAGAGTGCTCCACCAAGTTCCTGAACAAAATCTCTGGGTCTGTTGTGTTAGAGCATGTGAATGTACATGCATTCATAGAGGAGGCTGGGGGACGGTGGTGGAAGGAGAAGGGTGCAGTGGGAATGCCTTTGGTAATTCAGTGAACAGTCCCTGCTAGTGGTGATTTCAATTAGTACCTGAAGTTCCTAATTGAATCAGAAATCGTCTGCCCCAAGCTCTGCTACAGTCAGTTGCCTGATCATAAATATATGCTTTTGACCAAAGCACATCTATTATATGACCTCAGCCAGTAGGAAGAAAGGTGAGATAAAGACAGTCATGGATTTTGTAGCTTTTCAAATCATTGATGCTTCCATTAACTTCATCACTATTAATAATTAAATCTTACTGCTAAAAAACTCACCTAGAGAACTGCAAAAGATACCAGTACTTTTCTTAAAGACTTTATTATTTTTAGAGCAGTTTTCGGTTTACAATAAAATCAAAAGGGAGATATAGAGATTTCCCAAGTACCCATTGCTCCTCAAATATGCATAGCTTCCCCCCTTCTCACCAGAAGGTTGCATTGTTTCATCAAGGAGGAACCTACACTGGCACAGCAAAGTGCCTGGTCTATCTAAGAGAAAAGCATGGAATGCGTCATGAATTTCTTTGTCTTTCTTGTGCAAGGGCGATGCTAATCTTCCTTGAAATCTTTCCTAACCCTCTCCCTCTTCCGGCTCTCTGGTAAACATAGTTTGTAAAGGATTGATTTTACTTATTTTGAAAGGAAAGTTCTAATCTTCAAGCTCTACACTTTCCTCCATTGTGTTTGCGGATGGCCAAGTGGGGTGTGCTGTAAGGAACAGAAAGTGGGGAGGAAGGGTAATGTGTTTAATTTACCAGGAATCACTTCAAGTAGGTTAATAAAATGGATTCCTGGGGTAGGTGTACAGTGGGAATAAAGAACTGCGAAACAACAGAAATCGTGTAACTGCAGGATGGAACCAAATCTTTGGGGGCGCTTAGAAGCACACTGGCATGTGATCAAAATTTCTTCTTCCAGTTTCTCACAGGAATAAAAGTAAACAGATCTTCCTTGGAGAAGACAAAGCTTTTAATATTTATAAAAAATAATCATACCTTCTTTAGTAGGAAATTGAAAGCAAAAGAAAGTGTTAGTCACTCATTTGTGTCTGACTCTTTGCAACCCCATGGACTGTAGCCCACCAGGATCCTCTGTCCGTGAAATTCTCCAAGCAAGAATAGTGGAGTGGGTTGCCATTCCCTTCTCCAGGGGATCTTACCCACTCAGGGATCAAACCGGGGCCTCATGCATTGTGGGCAGATTCTTTACTGTCTGAGCCACCAGAGAAAGCCAAGGAAATTAATATTCACCTAAATTGTAGCCCATGATCTCATTTTCACTGGAAGACTATAAGAGAAAGTGGGAGAAATATGATCCTGTTTTGAAAAAAATGGGATGTTATAACAGATCCCAAAGCCTCGTGTGACACAGTGATGTCACTTTAGTGAAGCTGCTAGAATCACTGAACCACTCTTGGATTTTTTTCTATGCCAAACTCTATCCCTTGATGTAGGATATACAAACATTCACATATTATCCTCAGTCTTAATATCATAGTTCCTTGGTAAAGTGGAGATTTACATGAATGTGTTTCTTATAAAAATAGTTAATTGCTATATCTTTTAAATATTCGACAGATTTCTCTTCATAGTATATTAATCTTTGTCCTTTTGTGAATCCTCTGTAGTACCAAAAAGGGACTCTTGTATAAGATATAATTCTAAAAAGAGTTGCTCCCATTCAACCATGTGTGTTACACAGTATTACTTAAACATATCTTCATGCTAGGAGAGTTATGTACATTTTAAGTTAGCATTTTAGCTGAGACTTTCCTCCTAGGGAAATTAAAAATAAGGCAAAATGAACATGCCGTAGGTTCCAATATGCCATCTTATCACTTACCCATATTAAAATATGTAATGTCATTTTATTTCATTTATTCAAAATCCTTTTTTGAAGACCTGCTATTTGCAAGTCCTTGTGAGACAGTCTATACACATGTGAAAAGTGGTTTCTGCCAGCACTGATGTTTAAGAATTCATCCAGGTAAGATGCCTCACCAGGGTGTCTCGCTGCTCTGTCACACCTGCATCTGATGTAACAAACTGCAGATCCGTGTCTCACACTCACACACATCACAGGGTATGTTATTACCTAATCCCTCTTTCACCCACCCCAAGTGAAGGTAAGACTAGATGTGGCTGCAGTTTTATAGTTTTAAATTTTTATAGCTTTAATTTTGAATGGTTAGAAACAAAAAGACAATGAGCACTGTTCTAACCCAAGCCCCTGTCTTCCTCCTCTCTGTCTCCAGTTCAGAGGTCAGGTGCCCTCTCCCTGCGACCCCGTGTGCAAGACGGTCGACTGGGCCCTGGCCGTGTGGCGCCAGCTCAACTCGTGCCTGGCCCGCCTGGGCACACCAGAAGCACTTCTCGGGCCAAAGTATTTCCTGTCTTGTCCTGTAATCCCAGGGCACGCCCAAGCAACAGTGAAGTAAGTGTCATTGGTCCTTCTTTGCCTTTAAAGTATTTAAAGTAGAGCCCTGGCCAGTTGGGAACGTTTGAGAGTGAGAAAGCTATGCCACTCCTGTCATCAACATGGGAAGTGGAGCCCTGCCCTCTTGTCAGAGGACGTCTGTGACTTGTGTGTTGGGCAGTTCCTAAGGAAACAATTTTTGCTAAGACTAGATAGATCATAAGTGTCCTCTGTTTTCAAAACTCTCATCAGATCCATATGTGGCTTGCTGGGCAGTGTCTCCTGAGGAAGGCCCACATAAGAAATTCAGTCAAGTACCCTGTAACCAAAAAAAACACATTCTACTGATGAATTGAAAAGCTTGCTCTTTTATTAATGATACTTATACACTTATATGAGTAGTAGCTCAGATGGTAAAGAATCTGCTTGCAATGCACGAGGCCCAGGTTCAATCCCTGGGTGAGGAAGATCCCCTGGAGAAGGGAATGACTACCCACTCAAGTATTCTTGCCTGGAGAATTCCATGGACAGAGTAGACTTATAAACTTACTATATTTTCCTTTGTAGCAGCTTATAAAAATAGACATACATATAGTAAGGTTAATGAATAGAATATCAGAAGGAAATTGAAAGGAGGAAGGAATTTGTCACCATCCGACTTCCTTAGCAAGGGTTCTGTGATTCGCTGTTAGATTTGATTCTGTACTTTCTGGCATCCTGGGCAGAAATCTATTTTTGAAGGAAAGGGATTCAAGTAAAATGTCTTCTCTATTGTAACACAAACTATCAATTTAATAACAGTTAATTGAGGGAGGAGTATTGTATTAAAAAATACATAGTAATTTCTTGTTAAAAAGCAGTATATTTATTCATATAATTACCCGATTCTCTCAGTATCATGATTACATCTGAGCCTTTTTTCCCCTGACATCCAGAACCTCAAGATTCTTAGGAGCCATATTTGGCTTTTCCTGCCTGCAGCACAGTCATTGTCAAAAACTAGAGGCTCTGAGACTGGTACCCTATTTGCAAGCTGACAGGTTAGCCTGCTGGGTGCAGGATGCTGAGTTAGAAGCCAGCTCCTCATCACTCAGAGCACAGCCACAGCCCTGCACTGTCTGCAGTGGTTTCCCCAGCTCCTCAGGTCCCTCAGGGTGATGTGTAGCAGCCCAGGTGGATGCTGGCTTTAGCAGCAAAGCTGTGGAACTACGAGCTTGGGAATCACCCCATCTTCTAATAGGGGATGCTGGTAAATCTACCCACCCTTTGCCCTGGAAGGAACCATAACTTTCATTATCCTGGTCAGGAAACAATCTGCCCTCTGCTCCAGAAGGAGACATTATCTCTACTTCCCAAGTCTGTGTACACTGCTAACATCCTTGAAAAGACAATCCAGGACAACAGCTGACTTGAGAATACAGAAATGCCATGGAAACTTATCTCCCAACAGCCGTATTAAGGAACTGCCTTTTTAAATTTTTCTTTCTTTTTTTTAGCCAAAGCTTGTATCTTTACCTCCTCAGCACCTTTAGGAGTAACTGTTTGCTTTTTTTTTTTTTTTCCTGGAATTACATGTCACTCTACATTAACAGAGAAACTTGATACTGGGTAATAGTTTTAACAGTTCCTTTCTAGGTGATGTAGTTTTGTCTACAGCTTTCAATGCTATTAATTGTTTTTTAATGCTACAACAAAGTATAATCTTTTTTGAAGGAATTTTGATTGGCATTGAGTGCTCTAAATTTCAATTAAAGCCCTGCAGCAGCTACAGCTATTAATGCAGAGTCCACCTGAGGCAGTGGCTGGTTGACCCCATCCCCTCTCTTCAGGGCTCACCTGCCATGTGTAGACACCAAGCCTCTCCAGAGCAGGGTATTGGGTAATTTCACTTATTCCGAAACAACTTGGGAAAGGTCGCCTATCCATAGAAGCACTTGGGCTTTGTTCAGGGTCTTCAGCTCTCTCCCAGGTAGAGTTGTGTGTGATTCCTGGGAGCCTGGGTCCTAACTGTGAACCCTTTCTTGGAAGGTGGATGTCTAAGCTATGGAATGCTGTCATTGCACCCAGAGTTCAAGAAGCAATATTGTCAAGAGCCTCTGTGAAAAGACAACCCGGCCTTGGGCAAACAACTAAAAACCCTAGCCAAGGGCAGCAGGCTGTGGTTAGAGCTGCTCTCAGCATTTTGCTTAATAAAGCTGTTCTGCATGGCTGTCCCCTCCAGAGAGCAGGTATGTGGGTTTATGCTGGGAGGAGAGGAAATCCGCTATTATGTAATGCTTGCTTGAACTGGCTTTTAGGGAACTCTATTTTCTCTCTGTAAGGAGTGAGATTATCTCCATGTAATGGATGTTGCACAGCACTGCATTAAAACGAACTCACTTGCTCTCTCTTAATTACTGCCTTATGTTTAAATATCAGACTTCAAAGTAATGTTTGCTGGTTGACAAACCCCTGCTTGGGTATGCCAGGACCCTGATTTTTGAAGAGGCTGTTTCTTTTCAGTGTTAGAAATGTTGGATTTTGCTTGACTCTGTGCAACTGCGCTCTTGCTTCTGTCCTTCTGGCAAAATGTGGTGAATGTTGTTTCAGAGCTGGACCAGCATACAGCTGATTTCAAAGGAGGAAGCTTCCCTCTGTCCATAGTTTCAAGTACAGCAGTTGCAGCAAGAAGAGAGAGAGTGGTGCCTGGAGAAAGGTGAGCACCAGTCCTCGCAAGAAGCCCGGCCGGCTCTCGTCACCCGCCTGGAACAAGCCAGATGTGAGGGAAGAAGGTAAGGGGGCAGGCATGAGACATGTGTACCATGAGGTGCTTTCTGAATGCCATTGTGCTTTATGTGTATCACTATGCGTTCAACAAAGCAAAATTTTGAGGATTTCAATGTGTATTTTTCGTGGAATAAAGCATGTGGTAGGTACATTCCACAAATAGTTGAGAGTCCTCTGCCTGAAAAAAAAACCACTCGTACTAGAATTCTGAAATTAAATTTATCTTTACCATGTTAATGATCATCTGCTTTTTAGCAATTTGATTTTCTTGGGATCCACACCATTATATTTATGTAATAAAAGCTGATACATGAAAAGAAAGAAATACATAAATGTGCATTCAGAAGTGAACCTTAAACTTGTAGAAGTATGTGTTGTTTGATTATAGGCATATTTAATACCAGTTTAAGGTGTTTATAAGTGAGTCAGCTTTACATATTTCTTCCTACATGAGATGTATACCATGTACCAAGTTTTCTTCTAAACAATAGAAATAGTGCAGTGAAAACAGGAGATAAAAATCGCTCCCCCCACAGAGTTTCATTCTAATGAATTATTAGACCTGTTCCTTTTGGCTTTGATATTAGGATAATCAGTTGTTTAAATATCCTCCCTCAGTTCAGTTGCTCAGTCATGTCCGACTCTTTGTGACCCCATGGACTTCAGACGCCAGACTTCCCTGTCCATCACCAACTCCTGGAGCTTACTCAAACTCATGTCCATTGAGTCGGTGATGCCATCCAACCATCTCATCCTCTGTTGTCCCCTTCACCTCTCGCTTTCAATCATTCCCAGCATCAGGGTCTTTTCAGATGACTCAGTTCTTTGCATCAGGTGGCTAAAGTATTGAAGTTGCAGCTTAGCATCAGTCCTTCAAATGAATATTCAGGACTGATTTCCTTTAGAAGGACTGGTTGGATCTTCTTGCAGTCCAAGAGACTCTCAAGAGTCTTCTCCAACACCACAGTTCAAAAGCATCAATTCTTCGGTGCTCAGCTTTCTTCACAGTCCAACTCTCACATCCATACATGACCAATGGAAAAACCAAAGGTTTGACTAGACGGGCCTTTGTTGGCAAAGTAATGTCTCTGCTTTTGAATATGCTGTCTAGGTTGCTCATAACTTTTCTTCCAAGGAGCAAGTGTCTTTTAATTTCATGGCTGCAGTCATCATCTGCAGTGATTTTGAGGCCCAAGAAAATAAAGTCTGCCACTGTTTCCACTGTTTCCCCATCTATTTCCCATGAAGTGATGGGATTGGATGCCTTGATCTTAGTTTTTTGAATGTTGAGCTTTAAGCCAACTTTTTCATTCTCCTCTTTCACTTTCATCAAGAGCCTTTTTAGTTCGTCTTCACTTTCTGCCATAAGGGTGGTGTCATCTGCATATCTGAGGTTATTGATATTTCTCCTGGCAATCTTGATTCCAGCTTGTGCTTCACCCAGTCTGGCATTTCTCATGATGTACTCTGCATATAAGTTAAATAAGCAAAGTGACAATATATAGCCTTGACGTATTCCTTTCCTGATTTGGAACCAGTCTGTTATCCATGTCCAGTTCTAAATGTTGCTTCTTAACCTTCATACAGGTTTCTAAGGAGGCAGGTCAGGTGGTCTGGTATTCCCATCTCTTTCAGAATTTTCCACAGTTTATTGTGATCCACACAGTCAAAGGCTTTGGCATAGTCAATAAAGCAGAAATAGATGTTTTTCTGCAATTCTCTTGCTTTTTTGATGATCCAGCAGATGTTGGCAGTTTGATCTCTGGTTCCTCTGCCTTTTCTAAATCCATCTTGAACATCTGGAAGTTCATGGTTCACATATTGTTGAAGCCTGGCTTGGAGAATTTTGAGAATTACTTTTCTAGTGTGTGAGATGAGTGCAATTGTGTGGTAGTTTGAGCATTCTTTGGCATTGCCTTTCTTTGGGATGGAATGAAAACTGACCTTTTCCAGTCCTGTGGCCACTGCTGAGTTTTCCAAATTTGCTGGCATATTGAGTGCAGCGCTTTCACAGCATCATCTTTAGTGTTTGAAACAGCTCAACTGGAATTCCATCACCTCCACTAGCTTTGTTCGTATCACCCCCTAAAAGATGTCATATTTGAGTAAGAATGAAAAGATGTTCCCACCTCATATGCATCATGGATTTCTGATACACGTAACTAACTTTACGTCTTCAGGAGCCCCTTGTACCCCACACTGTTCTAAATGGCAACTCACTCTAGTATTCTTGCCTGGAGAATCCCATGGACAGAGTAGCCTGGCGAGGTGCAGTCTGTGGGGTCACAAAGAGTCAGACATGACTGAAGAAACTTAGCAGGCACACACACATGGCAGCTTTACAGCAGTGGGGCTCCTAAGTGAAAGTAATATGATGTCTAAAATCCTAGATTTCTTAAAATGGAAACAGTTGCTTTTGTTACCGTATTTTTCATATGGAAGATTGTATTGATTTTTAAGAAAAACTAATGCGATTTTAACTATATCAATACCTGCCAGAGTTGTGTGATTACTCCAAGTATGTGGTCATAAGTTGTGACTTAAAGTCACATAAATAATAAGTTTTAAAGTAATTGAATGGATACTCACTGAAAAAAAATACATAAACTCTCATTGTAAAGGTAAGTGTTATTTATAATAGGATACATTCTGATCTCCAAGGTTTGCCTTTACTTCCTAAAGTTAGAGTGTTTGCTTCGGGGAATAAAATCATTAGACTGTATGCCCCCAATAGAGCAAAGAAACTCCCTCAGCTGGCTTTCTGTAACAAGGATTATACCTGTTTGTCCTTTGAAAGTATCCAAAAGAGCTCGACAGTGAGGACTGTCATGTCCATTTACAGATGGCAGAATTGAAACTCAGATCCCCTTGATCACCTGCTCCGAACCACTTCTCCTACAAACGGGGGGTTCTGCAATCCATGTTTTTGTTTCTAAAGAGGCCAGTGCTATTTCTTCAGTCTTTGTCACTCACAATAATCCTGGTACTCAAATAAGGACACCTATGCAGGCTCTTCACTGTGTCACTTCCAAGTTCATTAGAATTCCTGTAGGATTCGCTTTCCTGAGCTAAGTGAGTACCTAAACAATAAGCATTGTCAATATATATTGCAGTACTGTAGATTTGTCAGACAAAATCCATAAAATGAATATGAACTTCAAGCAGTATTATGGAGATAAATCTAACTTGGAAATATATATTTGGCAAAAAGCTGAATTATAAATTATTTTAAGTTTAAATTTGTAATATTTATTAGTTGCAGAACTAGTGGATATATCAAATGTTCTTTCAAACACGAAAACTTAATTGAAAGGTGAATAAAATTGTATGCAACCATAGTTTGACATCAACATAGAGATTTATAAAATGCATTGGCCAGGGTTTAGGTGAATGAACCACTGGTTGGTTAACAACCAAAAGTGGACATGCTTCTACTTTTAACTTTTCTTTATAATAGTCACCTTGTCCAATAATTACACTTCATACAAAATATTACAACAATGTTTGGGTTGATATTTTTGGACATCATTGTTTTAAAAAATACCAAAATAGAACTCTCTTGCATTCCATGAAGACCACGAAGGAAGCTCATAAAATTTGATAAAGACACAGCCCTTTTCTGTCCTGACCTAAACCAAGCTGAGATGATGGTCACTGCTTCTGGAGGGCAGAGTTCAAGCTTAGACATTTCCATGCTAATTAGGGGAAAGCTACTAATCAATGCTTTCTGACAGTAAGGACAAAAAGTGTGGATGAGGAAATGTAGAGACCTTCTGATGATTTGCTTTTAATTGGGATATACCAAATTTGACAGACTTCTCAAAATCATTCTTTAGAGATAATCTATGCTAGCACCATTCACACAATTTTAGAATCTACTCAGAAGCAACTGTATTAATGCATTTATAAAATGTAGAGTATTATAGAAATAGACATTTTGAATCTAAAATGGTTTTGTGTTTCTCAAACTTTTACCACAAGCCACAGTGAGAAATGTATTTTAAAGCCTGACAAGTACACACAGACCTATGCATTTGCATGCCTCTGTAAATGGATACCAACTTATATGTTTACTGCATACAAGCTGTGCAGTCCGGTGTTTCCTATTCTCTCTGTTTTTAAAATGGGTTGAAATTTGCAGTTAGAAAAACATTGGTATGATAGGTAGCATATGTTTTGATGCTGTGACTTTTTGTTTACTTTTCCTATTTAGTTTTCTGTAAAATGCAAAGCAATCAAAAGTTAAGTTTCTATACCACTAAACCACCTGCACTGTAATACATCATGGGGCCCACACATCAAAAACTGTGTTGTGTCTACACATTCAGGATTCCTTGGAAGGCAAACAAAGGGATTGCCATCTTCAAAAGGCAGGTATTAACCCTCTTTTAGGCACTTGGAGAACAAAAGCCTAAGGTGGGGACTTGCCTGGTTAGAATAGGATCCATTCATGAAAGCAGAGTTGAGGATTCCTGAATTGCGCCTTGGGTGGTGTGAGTTGTACTGATTTTAGTCATAAATATACATGAGGTCTTTGCTTATTCCCTAGGCTTCCACAGGGCCTCAAGAGATGGATTTAATCCAAAAACAATATGAAAATACATCAGAGTCTAGAGACTGTTTCTTTTATATACAGAGTTCAAGATGCACAGGGACATTCTATGGAAATGACTATATTTTTTTTTTCTTAAACAGGTATCAAAAGTAACACTATATTACAGCTGAATTGTAACAGGAATGCTTCGCTGTCAAACCAAAAGTAAGTTTCCCTTGCAGATTCAACTCATAACAAACAGTACACATTCTCATTGTGTGTGCTAAGTCACCTCAGTGTGTCCAGCTCTTTGCGACCCCATGGACTGTAGCCCACCAGGCTCCTCTCTCCATTGGATTCTCCAGACAAGAATACTGGAGTGGGTTGCCCTGCCCTCAGGGGATCTTCCAGACCCAGCAATCCAACCCTCATCTCTTATGTCTCCTGCATTGGCAGGTGGGTCTTTACCACTAGCACCCCCTGGGAAGCATTAGTCTGTGCAACTGTTAGGCTGTGAATAAAATTTTTTAAAAAGCAGTAGAGGTGATTCAAATGCTAGTATTAAGCTGAAATCGAATGAATGAAATCTAAAAAACATACAAAGCCTATTTTGCTTTTAGTTTGGTGAAAGATTAGAAATATCATTGACTTCATTTTGTATCAAGTTTGATAGTTATTATTAATACAGTTCACAAAGATATGGTAAAATCCTGTATTTGTGAACTTTTAAACAGGCTTTGGAGAAGGAAATGGCAACCCACTCCAGTGTTCTTGCTTGGAGAATCCTAGGGATGGTGGAGCCTGGTGGGCTGCCATCTCTGGGGTCGCACAGAGTCGGACACGACTGAAGCGACTTAGCAGCAGCAGCAGCTGCTAGGGAATTGTCGATTATGCTTCCAAATTTGTAAACTGAAATAAAGATTTATCATAGAATAAAAATGCTTAGCTAGTTTGTAAATAGGTCCCTAGTATAGCCAGTAAGTTGTGTACCCTGTAACTTGGCAGGTGACATTTAGGACCCTGGTGCACAGAATTACAAGAGGGGCAGGGGGGTCAGTGAATCTGCCACACGCTTGTTTGTGCCAGGCCCACTGCTACATCTGTTGGATTCAACAGCCTACATAGTATTTGTAATAACCCTATGATGCAGCGTAAGGCATGTGATAGAAGGGAACCCAGGAACGTACAAAAAAGAAACGCAACCCATGGTCACGTTGCTAATAAAAAGTGATGAATTCACATTTACTCCATTGTCACGCTGCCCCCACACCGGCGTGCTCAGTGCCATCCTTGGGGACAGAGAAGGAAAGGGAAGAGTAAGAAGACTGGAATGTTGTAAGTCAAAGTGGATTTCTTCATGTAACAAAATTTCATCCTATTGAGAATTCTGACTGGGAGTTACCAAAATCAGACAGGAATGGGTTGTTGTATAAAGTGACATTTATGGATGCCTTTAAAGGATGTTAAAAACCTTTTTGCTCCAAAATCCCCCAGAAAGGTGTGGGGTCTAGGTTTCCATATTGGAAGTTAGATGGTTACTCTGGGTTTGAAAAACTCTTTTCTGAACTCTGTGGTAGGTCTTTAGAGAATGATCTGTCGTTGACATTGAATCTGGATCAAAGACTGTCTCTGGATTCGGATGATGAAGCAGATCTTGTCAAGGAGCTTCAGAGCATGTGCTCTAGCAAATCTGAGTCTGATATAAGCAAGGTAAGCAGGACACAGCGGGGAGGGCATTGAGTAGCTCCCCCAGCAGCAGACAGACTTCTTTTGGAGCCACGTCATAGTTCTTTCCCTGAGAGAAATCCCTTATCAAATAGTATGATTAATGCTCCAAATCAAAACTTCCATTACCTTGCTTAGAAAAGTCCTTCCTTCCAAAAAAAAAAAAAAAAAACCCACTTATACAAGGGAGCTCTATTTAGCACAGCTTCTCTGAAAAACCCAAAGTGAAAGTTACATGTGTTACCACAAATTAAACCAATACCACCTTTTCCTTTCCATATTCCTACCTTTGGCTGTCACCAATCAGTAAAAGCAGGACAGCAGACTTGCATTCTGCAGAGAGGAACAACTTTACTTATAAAGTAAGAAAAATAAGTGGCCTGTGTAATTTGTTTAAACTGTGAAATTTGAGATCCAAAGCTGGAAATCAGTGACCTAAAATCTTGAAGCATTAACAGCATCAAGTTCAACCTGTTTTTGCACTCTGCTATCTGCAGCAATTTTTTACCAGGCTTCCTTGATTAGTGCCTTTTGCTTGAAAGGGAGCAAAAGAAGGTAGTTATAACTTGTGCAGGTTCTACCCCAAAACTCACCTGTTGTATTCGGACAGTCTATCTACTAGGGATAAAGAACTCACTGGCTTATTTAATCTTACTGGAAATGAGTCATAATAGTTAACCCTGGAAAAATAAGGTGACAATGAAAAATCTTGCAAACGTTACATCCTTTCATTTTGTGCCAAGTTTTTTTTTTTTTTTTTTTTTTAAAATAGGGCTTATCGGTTGTCTTCTTTTGACTTTAAGACTTTTTTTTTCCCCTTAGAAACTATGGCTCATGCATTTGCTGTTAGTTTCACATGAAAGCTTAAAGTCCTTATGTGAGCATTTTAGGACCTAAGCTTCTGACAGTAAGACAAGGACCACACTTCTCACTGTGGGTTTTCCACAGTGACTTTACATCTTACCTTGAGTATGTCACAGTTTACCTGTGAAAACATGACTTGATAAATTGTGTATTTTCCAGATTGCTGATTCCAGGGATGATTTAAGGAGGTTTGATAGTTCAGGAAACAACCCTGTGTTTTCAGCAACTGTTAATAATCCAAGAATGCCAGTGTCACAAAAGGTAAGTGTCCCTTTTCCCTCCAAAATGGGACAAAGAAGGATTGTTGTGAAACTGACTTTACAACTCTTTAAATGTGCATTACAAAGTTACTTTTACACCTTTATCCTGATTATATCCCTGCTATAGTGTAAGTGTTCACTAGGTTATCAAGGTTAGAAAAAAGTACTGTTTGGCTAATAGCTTGAAGGAATCACATAGAAAAGCATTACTTTCCCCCCTTTCTATTTGATGCCAAAAAATTGGATTCCAAAATTTTTACTCTCTCTTCTATTTGTTTTCACTAGTTTATGCCAAACCTAGAACTAATATAACGTCCCTCTTCTCTGCTGTATTTTAAAATGGAACATTGAATTTCTTTTGAGCACCATTTTCAAAAACTGGAGTTAATGCTGAGTGATAACAGAAAAATCTACACATACATAAAAATTTCCCTCTGATTTACTTGAACTTCCCATACCATGCATGTTTCAGAGACAGAACGTCCTTTGCAAGCAAATCAGAATGTCCAATAGAAGAGCCAGGATGCCCATAGAGTTCCTTACCCTCTTGAAATAACTTTTATGATTGGTTAATAAATGCCAAAAGATGAGATGGCCCAGTATGGTGCTACTGAGTGAACGGAAACAATAAAAATACTTCTTACCCAGTAGTGCTTTTGTGAGGCGGTCCATTTTGTAGACGTGTTTAATAATGTGCGGTTTGCTCACCAAGCTATGTCCACCGTGGTTCACGTCCCCTCACCTGGCAGCTGACACAGACCTCTGGGGAGAGGGAGTGCAAAGAGCAGGATTAAACAGCGAGCATGGCGAGACTATCCCATTAGTAATCCTCCTCTGACAGCCCTGGGCTCCCGTCCCCTGCTTTCTCACAGCTTCCGTAGCATTCAGCCCTGACTAGTTTCCTGTGAAGCTGTATGTGTTGGGGAAATATTAACAAGGCTGGGGTCTTATATAAAAGTATACAACATGATGGTCTACAGAGAAGAGCATGACTTGTCTGGCTTACTCTATATAGTATTTGTTCCTCTCCGCGATTTCCCCCCCACCCCCAATTAGGAATGGCTTAGAAGCACAGCAAAAGCATAGTTGGGAGCAGATAAGAATGACTGAGGAGGTGACACCTGGGGTCCCTGCTGATAATTCTGGTTCTGGATGGAATACATTTTTGTTCAGGGGCTGTCGCTGAACTATGGTTCAGAACACATTCCTCAGGTCTGCCTTCTATTTCTTTGCCCACTGAGCAGTCTAAGGACTATTCCCTGATGAGTGTTTTCTTAGAACCTGCCACCAGAGGGCGAAGTAGTACTCATTTGGCAGATTCCTGAACCCTTCACAGGCTCAGGCCTTTTCTATCCTGATAAAGGCAGTGAGCATTTCTTGGTTAGATGCCCAGTTTCTTCTGTTATCAGGAAGTAATTCCCTTTAGGAGGAAAAGCTCTCTGTGTTAGCTGAAATCACTTTCTCCTGTGTGGTCAGAGAGGGGCCTATTAATCAAGCAGCATGTCAGCCAGCCTTCTTTAAACAGAAAAGCCCATATTTACATAAATACATATTTAAATCATCCATAGAATATATAATAATAAATGTTTTCTTCTTATGGAGATGAAAATTCAGTCCCCTAAAGCAGAAATTCCCATTTTGGTTGCATCATGAAAATTATTTGAGGATTTGTTTTTTAATCCCTCGTACCTGGACCACATCCCTAGAGGTTCTGATATAATTGGTCTAAGGTACAACCTGGACATAGGAGTTTTTAAAAGCTTGGTGACTCTCATGTGCAATCAGGGCTTAGACCTATTCTCTAGCACATACCTTTGATCCATCATTCATATTTTCTACCCCATTTCTTTCCAAATTATGTCCCTGAACTTCACGTAACTTATGTTTACATATAATTTACTATTTCAGACCATCCGCTATACCTCCCCATGTTCACCTTTCCTCCTTTCCCACTTCACCACTCACTTGAGTTCTGCTGATTGGTAAACATGAAGGGGGACCTACCCAAGTGAGCTCATGCTCAGAGAAAACGCTGTGAGTAAAAGGTCTTATTGCAGCATCATGAGTCGCAGTTACCCATCCAACTCTGTTTCCTCATGGGCAAAAAGAGGCCTGGACCAGGTGATCAGAAGAGTTCAGAAGTACTAAAAGAATGCTAGCATGCAGTTTCCAAGAAGTAAAGATCTTGAGCTCCCTAGTTACAGACTCATCACCAGAAAACAATTCACTACAGCAGAAGCTCCATTAGCACAAGGATGGTGCCCTTTTACATTCTCTGCTGTTAAGCCAAGCCCCAAGAACAGTGCTTGTCTGATAAACATTCAGAATATGTGAGTAATAGTCCAGTTAGATCTAAAGGCAGAAAAATTCAGTGACACATTCAAGGTAAAGGTGTTGCATTGTAGAACTGCTTACAAATGGTTGGACTAGTCCAGTTTGATTTCCTCAGGCCTAAGACTTGATACAACTTCTGTTGACGAGGAGACTCCAAACTCAGGTACCAGTTTCACTGACTCCTGTATCTGGCATACCACAAAGGACCTAGTGGAGATCAGACAATGAGTCTATAGGACATTAAGCATTCAACTTCTCTCCTCCCCTTTTTTTCCCCCCATGAGAACCCATGTTAAAGGAGAAACTCATAGATACTTGTGCAGGGACAGAGAGGAGGAAGTTAGTACTGATCACAGAAGTTGGGAACAATGTCAAATTAAGCTGTTCTTTTTCCTTTCGTATAGGAGGTCAGTCCTCTCAGCAGCCATCAAATGACCGAACGCAGCAACAGTAAATCAAAGACTGAGCTGGGTGTTTCAAGAGTTAAATCTTTTCTTCCTGTTCCTAGAAGTAAAGTCACCCTGTGTTCCCAGAACACCAAAAGAAGCAGCAGCAGCAGTAATACAAGGCAAATAGAAATAAACAACAACTCAAGAGATTTGGAACCTACGCAAAAATGAACAAGTATAAAAATCTAACAAATAGGCCTGCCTACAGTATTCTCATTCTTCTGTATATTTCACACAGAAACCAAGGACAACAAGATGTAAATACCTTTAAATGAATCAAATGTTTTCACTGCAATATAAAGTATGAGTGCGGGACCACTATTCAAGTTTTTGTAAAGAATGTATTTATAACCAATTTTTTTTTTGTCAATTTCAATTCTGTCAAATTGAACTGCAATACCAAGAAGTTATACCCACTTTTCAAGTAGTTTTGTAATAGAAAAGTCATAATAGTTTTACTCAAGATGTTCAGGGGTATTAACACAACTGTCTGTGTACTGTATATCTATACATATGTACATATGTACATTTAAGAAAGCTATGCATCATTGCATACTACATTAAAAATGTGTACAGCATTGGCTTAGATAACATGTATCATTTTAAAGAGATCATAATTTTATGTTCACTTGATGAAAAATGACTAGAATGGGGCAATAACATATCATTTCTAAACAGTTACTTTTCTTAAAAGCCATATTAAGTATTTTGCCTGTTAAACTATAGTTTTCAGTTTCAAAACTTTTAATGGTTGCATCATGTATATTTATGCTTATGAGTTTGCATTATGACTCCTGTAAATATGAACTTACATAATGCAATAAAAGTGTTATCTTTCTTACAAAAGTTTTATACCTAAGTAGATATAAAAAAGAATAACTATAAATGCTTCAATAAATAAGTTAACTCCCTCTTCTAGTGTCACAATTGATGATATTTTCTAGACTTTCTTCTCAAATTATAATTAAATGACATAACTAAAAGTTATATGCCTTGACACCAAATAAAATATTGAATTAGTGAAATAACTTTGCTGTAGTTTTTATCTATTGCTGTTAGTAGTTTATCCATGCAAAAGATACTTGTGTTCAATTTAGAGTCATAGAAGGCAATGGCACCCCACTCCAGCACTCTTGCCTGAAAAATCCCCTGGATGGAGGAGCCTGGCAGGCTGCAGTCCATGGGGTCGCTGAGGGTCGGACACGACTGAGCGACTTCACTTTCACTTTTCACTTTCATGCATTGGAGAAGGAAATGGCAATCCACTCCAGTATTCTTGCCTGGAGAATCTCAGGGACAGGGGATCCTTGTGGGCTGCCATCTCTGGGGTCACACAGAGTCGGACACGACTGAAGCGACTTAGCTTAGCAAACTGGTCCTCCATGTTTGTATTTCAGTAGCTATTCAGAGAAAGACTTTTGTTACTAGAATTAGTTGGTTTAAACTAAAATAAACATTTCAGTGGTGCTCTTGGAATGAGGTGCTCATTAAAAACAAATTTTTCATACTTACCAAAAAAAAAGTATAATTATATACCAACAATCATTTGCTTATCTTAGAGTATTTAAAGTCCTTTCTTGGCCAGAATGGTTATTTAAAGTATACACATGTGCATGAAAACTATATTACATTTTGCAAGTATCTTTAAAAAAATGTATAGTGAAATGGAGGAAGAATCAAGGAAGAGATCAATTCCAGGACCTGTCAGCCCAGGCTTCATCTCTGCCATCCTTGGGTGTACAGCATGGACCTTGTAACAGGAAGTAGAACTAGAGCAAGGGACTGAGGGTAAGTAGGAGAGAGAAAGGCGGGAAGAAATAGGCTTGAACACAATAACGCCTTTGGGCTGGACTTAAATTCTTGGTGCCCTGGTGGTATTTGATACTCTCAAATGTTTCACAGAAAGACATTAATCTTGGGGACAAAACTCAATGCTCTCCATATCCTAGACCAACATACCCAGATTGAGGTGGCTCTGCTGCAGTTGTCCTGCTAATATACACTTCATATTGAATGTTATTTTTTAGTGATAAGGCATTGTTTTATATTAAAATTTTTTCTGGAGATATAGACCTCATTATTATAGTCAAGGACCAGAAAAGAGAAAAAACAAATTTGGAATACATTATTAAGATGACATCTAGTAACCTATCCACATAGTTTTGATTGATCAGTAATTCAACACGTATTCTTACCTAATTGGATAGTAGACTGCAAGGTGTCTAAAGAGGGCATTTAGATTAGGAGTTTTCAAAATACACATGAAAACCTAGTAATGGGTCATTTTATCAATTTAGGGAATCACAACTACCATTTTTTGAAAATAGAATAGAAAATATCAGAGCACATCATGGTATCACAGTCAATAAAAGAATTTTGTGTGAAGCTTTTGTTTAATTATGTAGATACATGGATGTAAGTACTGGACTGTGATGTCAAATATAACTGTGGGTCACGGCCACAAGTCTTTGAAGCTCAATACCATTAGTGGTGAGGGTCAGGGTGCTTCACAAGTAAAAAGGTCTTTGGTGTTATACAGCCTTGCGACTGAATTAAGCACTAACATTTATTAGCTGTGTGACCTAAGACAAGTCACTTAATCTCTTTGACCCAGATTCCACAATACTTACGTAGGATCATGACAACCCTACAAATTGTCCTTGAGCATTAAAATGAGGTAACAATACAATGTTCCTAGTTACCTCCTTCATACATAAAAAGTAATAAATTATGTCCCAGAAATCTTTGTGGCATTCCTACATCCCATCAAGTTGTAATAAACTCACAAATACTAACAGCTGTATTATGAGCATCAGATTCTACTAGAGTTGTATAAAACACCTAGCTAAAAGAAATATCTAATTGGAAATTGATAATTAGAACACATTAGCAAATTTTATTTTCCTTTTAACTTGATGATGAGCTTCTCCTAAATAGACCTAACACATTTTGCAGTTGCAAAAAAAAACAAACAGAAAACAAGTAAACATGTCATAAAATCTGATATTCATGAAAAAAGTAAATTTTGATAGACAAGGCTGAACTTTCAAATTAAGTTCAGTTGACTAGACAGTGCCAATACCTGATTTAGGCATTTATTCCTAACAACCATGAGCTATTACACAAAACTTTCTCTATGAAGTTATGTGATACTTTGAATTTTATCTGATCCCTTTTGTAATATTTTTCTCAAGAGAACATTCCACAGATGTGAAAGGAATAAATTAGTGAATAGATAATCCTGTTAGTTTGGTTTTTACTACAAATAAATAGTTGTTATAGACCAAGATGGCATTGTTAATTTGAGAAAGATGACTATGGAAATACATGGAAAAAGGATATCAGATGCATACCTTATCTATTCTGTCCCTAATATAACAGATATTAGAAGATAGCATTGAATTATCAAGTCAAGAGCTGCAGTTCTAGACAGAAGGCTAAGACTCTATGTAACATCTTTGGTTCCAGTGACTTCATTGGGGGAAAAAAAAAATGAGGATTATTCTTGTCCCAGAAAGAAAAGCACAATAGGAAAATCAGAAATCCTGACAGTTGTTCCTACACATTCTGATACTTTAATAAGGAAGAGTATCAGCTAAATATATCCCCCTGAAAATAGTTACTTGGGTTATATTTTAAGGAAATCAAGAATGTATCAGAGTAATTAAGAAATCAATTATTTTACAATTGCCTTAAAAACAACAAAATACGTAGGAATAAATTTAACCAAGGAGGTAAAAGACCTGTACACTGAAAAGAAAGACACTAGAGAGAGAAACTGAAGAGGCTACAAATAAAAGAAGAGAGATTCTGTGTGCTCACAGATTGAAAATCCAATACTGTTAAAATGTCCCTACTAACCAAAGCAGGCTAGGGATAAAGAACCCATCCCCCAATGCAGGAAGACTTAAAGAGATGTGGGTTCGATCCTTGGGTCAGAAAGATCCCCTGGAGGAGGAATGACAACCCACTCCAGTATTCTTGCCTGGAGAATACCCAAGGACAGAGGAGCCTGGCAGGCTACAGTCTTAGGGTCACAAAGAGACAAACACTACTAAAGCAACTTAGCATGCATGTACCCAAAGCAACCTACAGAGTCGATGAAATTGCTATTAAAATGCCAATTTTTTTTCCTCAGAAATAGAACACATAAGTCTAAAATTTGTATGGCACCCCAAAAGACTCTGAATAGCCAAAGCAATCTTGAGAAAGAACAAAGCTAAAGGTGTCATGCTTCCTGATTTCAAACTATATTAGCTATAACAAATTAAAATAGTATGGTACTAGGATAGTAACGGAGAAGACGATGGCACCCCACTCCAGTACTCGTCTGGAAAATCCCATGGACAGAGGGCCTGGTGGGTTGCAGTTCATGGGGTCACTAAGAGTTGGACACGACTGAGCGACTTCACTTTCATTTTCACTTTCATGCATTGGAGAAGGAAATGGCAACCCACTCCAGTGTTCTTGCCTGGAGAATCCGAGGGACGGGGAGCCTGGTGGGCTGCCGTCTATGGGGTCACACAGAGTAATGCTTCCTGATTTCAAACTATATTAGCTATAACAAATTAAAATAGTATGGTACTAGGATAGTAACGGAGAAGACGATGGCACCCCACTCCAGTACTCGTCTGGAAAATCCCATGGACAGAGGGCCTGGTGGGTTGCAGTTCATGGGGTCACTAAGAGTTGGACACGACTGAGCGACTTCACTTTCATTTTCACTTTCATGCATTGGAGAAGGAAATGGCAACCCACTCCAGTGTTCTTGCCTGGAGAATCCGAGGGACGGGGAGCCTGGTGGGCTGCCGTCTATGGGGTCACACAGAGTGTCGACTGAAGCAACTTAGCAGCAGCAGCATAGTAACAGACACAGATCAATGGTACAGAATAGATTGCCTAGAAATAAGCCCATGCATATATGGACAATTAATTTCTGATAAAGATGCCAACAATATACAGTGAGGAAAGGACAGTCTCTTCAATAAATGGTGTTGGGAATACTGGACAGCTACATGCAAAAGAATGAAACTAAACCCACTATCACACCATATACAAAAATTAATTCAAAACAGATTAAAGAGTTGAATGTAAGGCCTACAAAAGTAAAACTCAGAAGAAAACAGAGGAGAAAGCTCTGTGACATTGGTCTTGGTGATGATTTTTTGATCTGACACTAAAAGAAAATGCAACAAAAGCAAAAATCAATGAGAGGGACTACATAAAAACCAAATGCTTCTGCACATGGGAAAAGAAACCAACACAAGGAAAATCCAACCTAGAAAATAGAATGATTGTAAACCACATATATAAGGGATAATATCTAAAACATATTTTAAAAACTCATAAAACAACACCAAAAAAAAAAGTCAAATAGTGGGCAGAGGATCCAAATAAACATTTTTCCAAAGAAGACATACAGATGACCAACAGGTCTGTGAGAAGGTGCTCAACATCACTAATCATAAGGAAAACGCAAATCAAAACCACAGTGAGATGTCACCTTATACCTGTTAGAATTTTTTGACAGTCGCTCAGTCATGTTCAACTCTTTGTGACCCCATGGACTGTACAGTCCATGGACTTTTCCAGGCCAGAATAGTGGAGTGGGTAGCTGTTCCCTTCTCCAGGGGATCTTCCCAACCCAGGGATCAAACCCAGGTGTCTTGCATTGCAGGCGGATTCTTTACCAGCTGAGCCACCAGGGAAGCCCACCTGTTAGAATAGGTAATATTAAAAAGACAAGAGACATGTGTTGGCAAGGATCTGGAGAAAAAGAACCCTCATGCGCTGTTGGAAGGAAGGCAGTAAACAGGATCCGCTATGGGAAACAGTATGGAGGTTTCTCAAAAGCTAAAGCACCCTTGCAGACTCCAGGGGAGATCACGAGCCACCTCTGCTCCATCATGATCTCTGAGGGCGTGCGGAAGCCACCGCTACTAGGCACCAGAACCAGGCATCAGCCGCTGCATCAGCTCATCAACTTGAACAGCCCAATCACTAGAAATGAATATGTAACAAAAGGACAGGACCAGATGACCTCACAGGCAAACTGTACCAGATATACAAAGAACTTACACCAATCCTTCTAAGTGCTCTAAAAGATTAAAGAGGAAGGAACACAACCAAGACATTCTGTGAAGCCACTCTCACCCGATACCAAATTCATGCAGTGACACTCCCAAAAAAGAAAATTACAGGCCACAATCTTAGATGAATATAGCAAAAATTCTCAAGAAAATATTAGCAAACTCAAATTCAACAACACATAAAAAAGATCATACAACATGACCAAGTGGGATTTATCCTAGGTTCACAAGGATGGTTATACATGCAAATGAATCAGTGTGATACACCACATCAACAAAAGAAAAGACAAAAACCAATGGATGAAAAAACACTTGACAAAATTCAGCATCCATTCATGATGAAAACTCTTACTGAATGGGTATAGAAGGAACATATGGCAATGTAATAACAGCTATCAATGACAAACCCACAGTCAGTGAAATACTCAATGGTGAAAAGTTGAAAGCCCTCCTGCTAAAATACAGAACAAGCGAAGGACACCCACTCTCACCTCTTCTATTCAACATATTGAGTTAGCTAAAAAGTTAGTTTGGGTTTCTGCATAACCTCTTCCAATAGTATTGAAAGTCCCAGCCACAGCAATCAGACAACAAAACAAAAATAAAAGATATCCAAGTTAGAAGGGAAGAAATAAAACTGTCATTATATGCAGATGATGAGATACTATATATGGAAAAAGCCCTAAAGACCACACAAAAACTGACCAACAATTTCAGCAAGGTAGCAGGATACAAGATTAACACATAAAACTGGCAGCATTTCTTTACACTAACAATGAAATATCATTACAGGAATGTAAAAGAACAATACTTTTTAAAATTACACCCATCAAAATATTTAGGAATAAACCTAACCAAGAAGGTGAGAGGTGAAAGAATTATAAGAACTATGAAACATTAATAAAAGAAACTGAAGATAATTCAAAGAAATGGAAAGATAACTCCATGCTTGTGGATTGGAAGAATTAATATTGTTGAAATAGTCACACTGCCCAAAGCAATCCACATATTTAATGAGATCCCAAATCACTCCAGTGATTTGGCCTGCAGAATCCCATGGACTGCAGTCACAAAGTCGGACATGACTGAGCGACTTTCACTTTCTATCTGTCAAGTTACCCATAACAGTTTTCAGTGAACTAGAACAAATAATCCTAAAACTTATATGAAACCATAGAATACCCCCAAAATTGCCAAAGAAATCCTGAAGAAAAAGAACAAAGCAGGAGGCATAAGCCTCTCAGACTTCAGACAATACTACAAAGCACAATAATCAAAATAGCATGTTATTGGCACAAAAACAGATGTATGGACCAACTGAACAGAATAAAGAGCCCAGAAATAAACTCACTCCCCTATGGACAATTAATCTTTGACAATAGAGGCAAGACTATACAATGGGAAAAACAAAGTCTTTTCACCAAGTGGTTTTGGGAAAGTTGAACAACTGCATGTAAATCAATAAAATTAGAACACACCTTCACACCAAACACACAAATAAATTAAAAATAACTTAAAGACTTAAACCTAAGATATGACACCATAAAATTGCTAGAAGGGACCATAGGCAAAACATTCTCTGACATACATCATATCAATATTTTCTTAAGTCCGTCTCTGAAGGCAATAGAAATAAAAGCAAAAATAAACTTTCAAACTTTTGCACAGCAAAGGTAACCATAAACAAAATGAAAAGTCAACCTATAGAATGGGATAAAATATTGTGACAAATTGTGAAAACATTGTGCAAATGATGTGACTGACAAGGGATAATTTCCAAAATATACAAACAGCTCTTACAGCTCAACAAAGCAACAACCCAATCAAAAAATGGCCAGAAGACCTAAATACATATTTATCCAACAAAGACACAAATGGCCAATATGCCCATGAAAAGATGCTCAACACTGCTAATTATTGGAGAAGCGAAAATCAAAACTACAATGAGGTATCCCCTCACACTGGTCGGTATGTCTTGGTCCACTGGAGAAGGGAATGGCAAGCCACTTCAGTGTTCTTGCTGTGAGAATCCCATGAACAGTATGAAAAGGCAAACAAAATATGACACCAAGAGATGAGCCCCCCACGTCAATAGGTGTCCAAAATGCTACTGGGGAAGGGCAGAGAAATAGCTCCAGAAAGAAAGAAGAGGCTAGGCCAAAGTGAAAACGAAGCTCAGTTGTGGATGAGTCTGGTGGTGAAAGTAAAGTCTGATGCTATAAAGAACAGTACTGAATAGGAACCTTGATTCATGTTAGGTCCATGAGTCAAGGTAAATAGGATGTAGTCAAGCAGGAGATGGCAAGAGTCAACATCAGCATTTTAGGAATCAGTGAACTAAAATAGACAGGAATGGGCGAATTTAATTCGGATGATTATTGTATCTACTACTGTGGGTAAGAATCCCTTAGAAGAAATGGAGTAGCCCTCAGTCAACAGAAGCGTTCAAAATGCAGTACCTGGGTGCAATCTTAAAAATGAGTTCAGTTTGTTTCCAAGGGAAACCATGCAGCATTACAGTAATCCAAGTCTATGCCCCGATGACAAATGCCAATGAAAGTGAAACTGAATGGTTCTATGAAGACTTACAAGACCTTCTAAAACTAACACCAAAAAATATGTCCTCTTCATTGTAGGGGGCTGTAATGCAAAAGTAGGAAGTCAAGAGATACCCACAATAACAGGCAAATTTGGCCTGGGGGTACAAAATGAAGCATGGCAAAGGCTAATAGAGTTTGGTCATAGCAAACACCCTTTTCCAATAACACAAGAGATGACTCTACATATGGACATAACAGATGGTCAACACCAAAATCAGATTAATTATATTCTTTGCAGCTGAAGATAGAGAAGCTCTATACAGTCAGCAAAACAAGAACTGGAGCTGACTGCGGCTCAGATCATGAACTCCTTATTGCAAAATTCAGCCTTAAATTAAAGAAAGTAGGGGAGACAACTAGACCATTAAGGTATGACCTAAATCAAAACTCTTATTATTTTACAGTGGAGGTGGCAAATAGATTCAAGAGATTAGATCTGGTAGACAGAGTGCCTGAAGAACCATGGATGGAAGTTCATAACAGTGAACGGGAGGTGATGACCAAAACCCTCCCCAAGAAAAACAAAGGCAAGGAGGTGAAGTGGTTGTCTGAGGAGGACTTACAAATAGCTGAGAATAGAAGAGAAGCCAAAGACAAAGGACAGAGAGAAAGATACACCAAAAGAATGCAGAGTTCAAGAAAATAGCAAGGAGAGATAAGAAAGCCTTCCTAAGTGAACAGTGAAAAGAAATATAGGAAAACAATAGAATGGGAAAGACTAGAGATCTGTTCAAGAAAATTGGAGATACAAAGGGGATACATCTTTCATGCAAAGATGGGAACAATAAAGGACAGAAAGGGTAAGGACCTAACAGAAACAGAAGATATTAAGAAGAGGTGCCAAGAATACACAGAAAAACCCTACAAAAGGTCTTAATGACCTGGATAACCACAAAGGTTGGTCACTCACCTAGAACCAAACATCCTGGAGTGTGAAGTCAAGTGGGCCTTAGCAAACATTACTACGAACAAAGCTAATGGAAGTGATACAATTCCAGCTGAGCTATTTCAAACCCTAAAAGGTGATGCTGTGAAAGTGCTACATTAAATATGTCAGCAAATTTGGAAAATTCAGCACTGACCACAGGACTGCAAGCAGTCAGTTTTTCATTCCAGTCCCAAAGAAGGGCAATGCCAAAAAATGTTCTAACTACCATACACCTGTGCTCATTTCACATGCTAGCAAGGTAATGCTCAAAATCCTTCAGGCTAGGCTCAACAGTACATGAACTGAGAACTTCCAGATGCACAAGCTGGATTTAGTAAAGGCAGAGCAACCAGAAATCAAATTGCCAACAACTGCTGGATCATAGAAAAAGGAAAGCAATTACACACACAAAAATCTACTTCTGCTTCATTTACTACATGAAAGCCTTTGAGTGTGTGGACCACAACAAACTGTGGATAATTCTGAAAGAGATGGGAGTACCAGACCACCTTACCTGCCTCCTGAGACATCTGTGTGCAGGTCAAGACACAACAGTTAGGATTGGACATGGAACAACGGACGGGTTCAAAATTGGGAAAGGAGTAAGACAAGGTTGTATATTGTCACCCTGTTTCTTTAACTTACATGCAGAGCATATCATGCAAAATGCCAGGCTGGATGACTCACAAGATTGAATCAAATTGCCTAGAGACATATCCACAGCCTCGGAGGGTGAAACAGCTGATTTAAAATTAAACATTCATTCTAACACCACACACAAAAATAAACTCAAAACGGATTAAAGATCTAAACGTAAGACCAGAAACTATAAAACTCCTAGAGGAGAACATAGGCAAAACACTCTCCGACATAAATCACAGCAGAATCCTCTATGATCCACCTCCCAGAATACTGGAAATAAAAGCAAAAATAAACAAATGGGATCTAATTAAAATTAAAAGCTTCTGCACAACAAAAGAGACTATAAGCAAGGTGAAAAGACAGCAATCAGAATGGGAGAAAATAATAGCAACTAAAGCAACTGACAAACAACTAATCTCAAAAATATACAAGCAACTTATGCAGCTCAATCCCAGAAAAATAAATGACCCAATCAAAAAATGGGCCAAAGAACTAAATAGACATTTCTCCAAAAAAGACATACAGATGGCTAACAAACACATGAAAAGATGCTCAACATCACTCATTATCAGAGAAATGCAAATCAAAACCACAATGAGGTACCATTTCACGCCAGTCAGAATGGCTGCTATCCAAAAGTCTACAAGCAATACATACTGGAGAGAGTGTGGAGAAAAGGGAACCCTCTTACATTGTTGGTGGGAATGCAAACTAGTACAGCCACTATGGAACAGTGTGGAGATTCCTTAAAAAACTGGAACTAGAACTGCCATACAACCCAGCAATCCCACTGCTGGGCATACACACTGAGGAAACCAGAATTGAAAGAGACACATGTACCCCAATGTTCATTGCGGCACTGTTTATAATAGCCAAGACATGGAAGCAACCTAGATGTCCATCAGCAGATGAATGGATAAGAAAGCTGTGGTACATATACACAATGGAGTATTACTCAGCCATTGAAAAGAATAAATTTGAATCAGTTCTAATGAGATGGATGAAACTGGAGCCGATTATACAGATTGAAGTAAGCCAGAAAGAAAAACACCAATACGGTATACTAACACATATATATGGAATTTAGAAACATGGTAATGATAACCCTGTATGCGAGACAGCAAAAGAGACACAGATGTATAGAAAGGACTTTTAGACTCTGTGGGAGAGGGAGAGGGTGGGATGATTTGGGAGAATGGCATTGGAACATGTTTACTATCACGTAAGAAACGAATTTCCAGTCTATGTTCAATACAGGATACAGGATGCTTGGGGCTGGTGCACAGGGATGATTCAGAGAGATGACATAGGGTGGGAGGTGGGAGGGGGTTTAGGATTGGGAACTCATGTACACCCGTGGCAGACTCATGTCAATGTATGGCAAAACCAATACAGTATTGTAAAGTAAAATAAAGTAAGAATAAAAATTAAAAATTAAAAAAATTAAATTAAATTAAACATTCATAAAACTAAGGCCAAAGAATTGATGCTTTTGAATTGTGGTGCTGAAGATGACTCTTGAGAATCCCTTGGACAGCAAGATCAAATCAGTCAATCCTAAAGAAAATCAATCCCAAATATGCATTAGAAGGACCAATGCTGAAGTTGAAGCTCTAATACTTTGGCCACCTGATGCAAAGATCCAACTCACTGAAAAAGACCCTGAGGCTGGGAAAGATTGAAGGCAATAGGAGAAGGGGGTGACAGAGGACAAGATGGTTGGATGGCTTCACCAACTCATTGGACATGAATTAGAGAAAACTCTAGGAGATAGTGAAGGACAGGGAAGCCTGGCGTGCTGCAGTCCATGGGGTCGCACAGAGTCAGACATGACTTAGTGACTGAACAATAACCAAGAGAGCTACAAATAAAAAATGCTGGATACGGTGTGGAGATAGGGGAACCTTCCTACTCTGAATATGGAATTTAAGTTGGTACAGTCACTACAAAAAATAGTATGGAAGTTCCTCAGACAACTAAAAATAGAATTACTAGGTGATCCAGCAATCCTATTCGTGTTCATATATCCAGACAAAACTATAATTAAAAAAGATACATGCACCTCCATATTCATTACATTAACAACAGCCAAGATATAGAAACAACCTAAATGTCCATCAATAGATGAATGGATAAAGAAGATGTGGTCCATATATACAATGAAATACTACTCAGCCATAACAAAGAATGAAATAATGCCATTTGCAGCAATATGGATGGACAGACATAGAAGTATCATACTAATTGAAGTCAAAACCAGTCACATAGAGAAAGACAAATATCATATATCACTTATATGTAAAAGTTAAAATATGACACAAATGAACCTATCTATGATTTAGAAACAGACTCACAGAACAGAGAACAGACTTGTCACTGCCGAGTGGGAGGAGAGTGGGGGAGGCAGGGACTGGGAGTTTGGGATTAGCAGATGCAAACCATTGTACATAGAACGGGTAAACAGCAAGGTCCTACTGTATAGTACAGGGAAACCATATTCAATATCCTGTGATAAACCATGATGGAAAAGAATATGAAAAGTGTACATATATATATAACTGAATCACTGTTGCACAGCAAAAATTAACACAACACTGTAAATCAAAAAAGTTAAAATATGACACAAATGAACCTATCTATGATTTAGAAACAGACTCACAGACACAGAGAACAGACACAGTGTCAGACTTTATTTTGGGGGGCTCCAAAATCACTGCAGATGGTGACTGCAGCCATGAAATTAAAACACACTTACTCCTTGGAAGGAAAGTTATGACCAACCTAGATAGCATATTCAAAAGCAGAGACATTACTTTGCCAACAACGGTCCATCTAGTCAAGACTATGGCTTTTCCAGTGGTCATGTACGGATGTGAGAGTCGGACTGTGAAGAAGGCTGAGCGCCGAAGAATTGATGCTTTTGAACTGTGGTGTTGGATAAGACTCTTGACAGTCCCTTGGACTGCAAGGAGATCCAACCAGTCCATTCTAAAGGAGATCAGCCCTGGGTGTTCTTTGGAGGGAATGATGCTAAGGCTGAAATTCCAGTACTTTGGCCACCTCATGTGAAGAGTCGACTCATTGGAAAAGACTCTGATTCTGGGAGGGATTGGGAGCAGGAGGAAAAGGGGATGACAGCGGATGAGATGGCTGGATGGCATCATGGACTCAATGGACGTGAGTCTGAGTGAATTCTGGGAGTTGGTGATGGACAGGGAGGCCTGGCGTGCTGCAATTCATGCAAAGAGTCGGACACAACTGAGCGACTGAACTGAGCTGAGAAAGGGGGAAATTGGGGGATGGATAGAGTGGGAGGTTTGGGTTAGCAGATGTAAATTATTATATACAGAATGGATAAACAAAAAGGTCCTAATGTACAGAGAACTATACTCAATATTCTATGATAAACCATAATGTGAAAGAATAATAAAAAAGAAAATATGTATGTATGTGTGTATAACTGAATCACTTAGCTTACAGCAGAAATTAACACAACATTCTAAATCAAGTATGTGTGTGTGTTAGTCACTCAGTCGCGTCCAACTCTTTGTGACCCCAGAATGTAGCCCACCAGGCTCCTCTGTCCATGGAATTCTCCAGGCAAGAACACTGGAGTGGGTTGCCATTTCCTTCTCCATGAATCAACTATACTTTTAATTAATTAATTAAAAACAGAACTACTATATGATCCAACAGTTCCAATTCTGGGTATTTATCTGGAGGAAATGAAAATACTAACTCAAAAAAATATCTGTACCTCCGTGTTCACTGCAGCGTTATTCACAATAGCCAAGCTATGGAAGTAACCTGTGTCCATCCATGGATGAATGAATCAAAGAAATGTGGTATATATAACAATGGAATATCATTCAGCCATAAAAAAAGAAGTAAATCTTGCCAAGGCACCATAGATGGACCTTGAGGGCAGTATGGTAAAGGAAATAAGTTGGAGAAGACAAATATTGTACACTCTAACTTACATGTGGAATCTAAAAATTCAAACTCAGAGAAACAGACAAAAGATTGACAGTTGCCAGAGACATGAGCTGGGACCTCGGGGAAATAAGTAAAGGGGGTGAAAAAGTACAAACTTCCAGTTAGAATATAAATAAGCCTTGAGCAGGTAATATACAGCATGGTACTGTAGTTAACAATAATGTGTTATATATTTGAAAGTGCTAAGAAAGTAGATCTTAAAAGTTCTTCTCTCTCTCTCTTTCACACATACACAACGTAACTATGTGAGGTGATAAATATGTTAACTAAAGTTATTGTGGTAATTGTTTTAGATTGTGTACATATATCATTGTGTCAACATTAAATTTACACAATATTTTTCATAAATTGTATTTCAAGAAAGCTGGAAAAAATCAACTTAGCATACTTACTAAATATAGAAAAGAATCAAAAGATCTAAATAGATTTAGAAAATTATCTCATAAAATTTATAAAATTTAACACCCACTCATGACAGACAATTTCAGGAGACAAGGAACAGAAGGTAACTACCTCAACCTATGAAAGGACATTTAGGAAAAACCAATAGCCAATATCACACCTAATGGTGAAAAACATCATATACTCCTCTAAAATCAAGAGAAGGTAAAGATATTCATACCACTTTTACTGAAAATAGGTACATACAAAACAAAGCCCTCCATATTGAGATGGAAGAAGTTAAACTGTCATTATTTGCAGATGACATGATCATATACATAGAAAATCCTAAGGAATCTAAAAAAGAGCCTCTGGAACTAATAAGTGAATTTAGTAAGCTCCAACATATAAGATCAGTGTACAAAAAAGTCAACTGTATTTTATATTTTACAAATAAGCAAATGGAATACAATATAATTTATTATAGCATCAAATATATAAGATATATATTTATATATTAATATTAATTAAATAATATTTATTATATAAAATCTATATTAATTTATTATATATTATATAATAAAATATAGGAATAAATTTAACAAATAAGTATAAATCATATATGCTGAACAATATAAAATATTGCTAAATAAATGTAGAGACACAGCATTTTAGCGGCTAGGAACACAACATTGAGTCAATTTGTCTCAAATCTATAGATAAAATGCAATCAAACAAAAATCCCAGGAAAAATAAAGAGAGAGAAAGAGAGAGAAGGTGACAAGCTGTTTGAAATATATATATATATATGCCCTTTTAATTGGAAAGTTCTGGTGTATACACTTGGCCCTCTGACCTGGAAACAACACACAAATAACTGCCACTGGTTTGGGGAATATTCTTCTCTAAATTCCTTTGATTTCTGGGCCTCTGTGCCAAGAGGCCATTTACAATCAATGTTCTATTTTCTGCCAGACAAATCCCTCAAGGAGTGTGTAAGTCAAAATATATTTTAGCTAAAATATTTTTTAAAAGCAAAAGCAGCCTGAGTTGGTCTTGTCAAATCAGCTTGTTGTTTAGCTCTTTCAGACAATTTATTCACTTTACCCTGGAACGTTCAAGACCGGCCACATAGTGAAACAGGAACTAGCATAAGATGTCGCATAAGTTGTATGGTACCATTTGAGAGGTGAGGCAAGCTTTGCCTGCTCCCCTCTTTCTCATTTCTAAACTGTCTTAAGATGTGATATATATTGTGGCATTTTGTGCTTTAGTAAAGAGAGTACATGAGCTGAAGTAAAAAATTTCCTGTTCTACCCCCTTGAGTGACCTGTATCACCAGCCTTGTGACACCTAACTGTCCTTAGCCTAGGCTTTTGATTTGGAATGAAAGCAACTTCTAGCTCCAGAAAGCTTTGCTTCTATAATTTTTAAAATATAAATTTATTTATTTTAATTGGAGGCTAATTATTTTACAATATTGTATTGGTTTTGCCATATATCAACATGAATCCGCCACGGGTGTACATGTGTTCCCCATCCTGAACCCCCCTCCCACCTCCCTGCTTCTATAATTTATCAAGTACCTCAAGTAACCTCAGATTAGCTGTTTTTCTTTTATTCTTCTCAACTGAACACTGAGGACTGGCACCAGAATCCCCACATTTAGTTAGAAGGAAGCTATCAGATAGGATAAAGGACAAGGGTTCCTCAACATCAAGTGATGCCTCAGGTGCCCAGTCTGGGAGGGGAACAATGGAAGACACCATGCTGGTACAGGAAGTGAGGAAGGAGCAAAAAATCCAAGAAGAAAATACACAAAAGCTAGAAAAGTAGATAGTGGAAAGGAACACAGGCTGAAGATTGAAGTTTTGGTCAAGAGATACTTCATCCAGCTAATCCTAGCTGAGTCCAGGAACTCTGAATGAAAATGAAATGTTGTGACAAATATTTAATATAGACCAAAGAGAAGATACTCTATTTCCTGTAGGCAAAGATCATTCATACCTTACTCATTTCTTTTTACCTCCAATACCTGCTGCTGCTGCTGCTGCTGCTGCTGCTGCTGCTAAGTCGCTTCAGTCGTGTCCAACTCTGTGCGACCTCACTGACGGCAGCCTACTAGGCTCCTCTGTCCCTGGGATTCTCCAGGCGAGAACACTGGAGTGGGTTGCCATTTCCTTCTCCAATGCATGAAAGTGAAAAGTGAAAGTGAAGTCGCTCAGTCGTGCCTGACTCTTAGCGACCCCATGGACTGCAGCCCACCAAGCTCCTCCGTCCATGGGATTCCCAGGCAAGAGTACTGGAGTACCTAGTACTATTGTACAGTAGAACATAATAGGCATATAACTGTTTCACAAGAACATATTTTTATATGATGATATGATGGTGGACTAGACTAACCAGGAAGCCAAGAACATATTTTATGTGATGATACGATGGTGGACTAGACTAACCAGGAAGCCAAGTTCAGTTTAAAATCCTCTTAAGAAAGTATGTAATGGCTTCTTATCCTCATCACCACCACCACCATAGATAACAATGTCTTTCATTTGGGGTTTTAGAGGTCCTGGAGTTCATGGTATGGATTAGACTGATAATAGATAACTGTTTCACAAGAACATATTTTTATATGATGATATGATGGTGGACTAGACTAACCAGGAAGCCAAGAACATATTTTATGTGATGATACGATGGTGGACTAGACTAACCAGGAAGCCAAGTTCAGTTTAAAATCCTCTTAAGAAAGTATGTAATGGCTTCTTATCCTCATCACCACCACCACCATAGATAACAATGTCTTTCATTTGGGGTTTTAGAGGTCCTGGAGTTCATGGTATGGATTAGACTGATAATAGTAGGGCAAAGACCAAAGAAAAAGAACTGGCAAGTGGAATGTGTGACCATCAGCCTGTAAACACCCTGTTCATCCATGTCCCTAAGCATCCAAATGAGGGCCCTTGCAATGGTTCTTTCCTCTAAACACTGGCTTCTCTTTCCAACCATGTTTCCTAGAGAACCCCAGTTTTCTGGACTCTGGAGTTCTGCCACCCTTTCTTTGGTCTTTTCTTCCCTACTTTCATCATTTCCTGCCCACCCAAGTTCTTTTCCCTTGCAGAAGAGAAGTCTTTAGTATTTTGCAAAATTTTCATGGCCAATTAGTTTATATTTCAAAAGCTACAAAGTATCCATCTAAAATGGTAAAGGAAAAAAGAAAAGATTATTTACCTACTAAATTAGTTGTTTATTGATCTAAATATATTTATGACAGGTACTGTGTTAAGTTTCATATACTATCCCACCTAACAGACTGAGAAACAGTATCATATTTTATTGTATCATATAGTTTATAATATCAAGAGTTTTGGCTCTGTATATAGACTTGGGTTTGGGTAACAACTCCTTTATTTACTAAGAATGATGTTGGGGAAATCACTTACATTTCTGACTCTAAGTTCCCTATCTGAATAATGGAGACAATACTTAATTCATAGCATTTTATAAAGATCAACTGATGAAAAGTAAATACCACTGAGAATCTATTTATGGTCAAAACATTAGAAAGTGTGATCTTAAAATTCTAGACAAATTCAGCTGAGCAAACAAAAGTCTGTGGGTAAACAGATGAAATTTTATCTGCACAGATAAAATTTTTAATAATTAAACCTTACGGTTCAACGGAGAGAACAAAGGATTGATCAGAACTTGAGAGAGATTTCATAGAGGATCTTGATTAATCCTTGGAACAATTAAATCAAAGGTCTAGGGAAAGACAATAACAAATTAAAGGACTATCCTGAAGGACACTGAAGGTTTCTTTCAATCATGACCTACCTGACTCTGTGACTTAGGCTGTGATTGAAGTTTTTTGATGTTTCTAAAGATAGATGGATATTGTGGACAGAAAAAAGTTACTTGAGTGATTTAATAGTTTTTAATCTTATTTTCTATTTTTACATCTAGTATGTTTTAATCATTTTTATAAAGACTGTTAACTACTTTGGAGCCTGTTATAAATCAGTCATGCACAACTCTTAGGTTTTTTGGTAAATACAGATAGCCACCTACAATTAAAGGTGGGTAAGGGATAATCAGGGCCTCCCTGGTGGCTCAGACAGTAAAGAATCCTCTTGCAATGGAGGAGATTTGGGTTCGATCCCTGGGTTGGGAAGATCCCCTGAATAAGGAAATGGCAACCCACTCCAGTACTCTTGCCTGGAAAATTCCATGGACTGAGGAGTGGATCTAACAGAAGCAGAAGATATTAAGAAGAGGTGGCAAGAATACACAGAGGAACTGTACAAAAAAGACCTTCATGACCTGGATAATCATGATGGTGTGATCATTCATCTAGAGCCAGACATCCTGGAATGTGAAGTCAAGTGGGCCTTAGAAAGCATCACTATGAACAAAGCTAGTGGAGCTGACAGAATTCCAGTTGAGTTATTCCAAATCCTGAAAGATGATGCTGTAAAAGTGCTGCACTCAATATGCCAGCAAGTTTGGAAAACTCAGCAGTGGCCACAAGACTGGAAAAGGTCAGTTTTTATTCCAATCCCAAAGAAAGGCAATGCCAAAGAATGCTCAAACTACCACACAATTGCACTCATCTCACATGCTAGTAAAGTAATGCTCAAAATTCTCCAAGCCAGGCTTCAGCAATACGTGAACCGTGAACTTCCAGATGTTCAAGCTGGTTTTAGAAAAGGCAGAGGAACCAAAGATCAAATTGCCAACATCCGCTGGATCATGGAAAAAGCATGAGAGTTCCAGAAAAACATCTATTTCTGCTTTACTGACTATGCCAAAGCCTCTGACTGTGTGGATCACAATAAACTGTGGAAAATTCTTTAAGAGATGGGAATACCGGACCACCTGACCTGCCTCTTGAGAAATCTGTATGCAGGTCAGGAAGCAACAGTTAGAACTGGACATGGAACAACAGACTTTTCCAAATAGGAAAAGGAGTACGTCAAGGCTGTATATTGTCACCCTGCTTGTTTAACTTGTAGGCAGAGTACATCATGAGAAACGCTGGACTGGAAGAAGCACAAGCTGGAATCAAGATTGCCGGGAGAAATATCAATAGCCTCAGATATGCAGATGACACCACCCTTATGGCAGAAAGTGAGGAGAAACTGAAGAGCCTCTTGATGAAAGTGAAAGAGGAGAGTGAAAAAGTTGACTTAAAGCTCAACATTCAAAAAACGAAGATCATGGCGTCCGGTCCCATCACTTCATGGCAAATAGATGGGGAAACAGTGGAAACAGTGTCAGACTTTGTTTTGGGGGGGCTCCAAAATCACTGCAGATGGTGACTGCAGCCAAGAATTCAAAAGACGCTTACTCCTTGGAAGAAAAGTTATGACCAACCTAGACAGCATTTTCAAAAGCAGAGACATTACTTTGTCCACAAAGGTCCATCTAGTCAAGGCTATGGTTCTTCCAGTGGTCATGTATGGATGTGAGAGTTGGACTGTGAAGAAAGCTGAGCGCTGAAGAATTGATGCTTTTGAACTGTGGTGTTGGAGAAGACTTTTGAGAGTCCCTTGGACTTCAAGGAGATCCAACCAGTTCATTCTAAAGGAGATGAGTCCTAGGTGTTCATTGGAAGGCCTGATGTTGAAGTTGAAACTGCAGTACTTTGGCCACCAAAGAGTTGACTCATTGGAAAAGACTCTGATGCTGGGAGGGACTGGGGGCAGGAGGAGAAGGGGACTACAGAGGATGAGATGACTGGATGGCATCACCAACTCAATGGATGTGAGTCTGAGTGAACTCCGGGAGTTGGTAATGGACAGGGAGGCCTGGCATACTTCAATTCATGGGGTCGCAAAGAGTTGGACATGACTGAGCGACTGAATTGAACTGAACTGAAGATGTTTTTCTGGAACTCTCTTGCTTTTTCGATGATCCAATGAGTGTTGGCAATTTGATCTCTGGTTCCCTTGCCTTTTCTAAATCCAGCTTGAACATCTGGAAATTCATGGTTCACATACATACTATTGAAACCTGGCTTGGAGAATTTTGAACATTACTTTACTAGTGTATGAGATGAGTGCAGTTGTGTAGTTTGAACATTCTTTGGCACTGCCTTTCTTTGGGATTGGAATGAAAACTGACCTTTTCTAGTCCTGTGGCCACTGCTGAGTTTTCCAATCTGTTGGCATATTGAGTGCAGCATTTTCACAGCACAATCTTTTAGGATTTGAAATAGCTCAACTGGAATTCCATCACCTCCACTAGCTTTGTTGGTAGTGATGCTTCCTAAGGCCCACTTGACTTCGTATTCCAGGCTTTCTGGCTCTAGGTGAGTGATCACATCATCGTGGTTATCTGGGTTATGAAGATCTTTTTTTATATAGTTCTTCTGGAAATTTTAGAAAATATTTAAAAGGCAAAAAACAAAAGGGGGCTTCCTTGGTGGGCCAGTGGTTAAGAGTCCTCCTTGCAAAGTAGGGGACGCTAGTTCAATCCTTGGTCTGAGAGGATCTCACGTGCCACAGAGCAACTGAGCCCATGCGCCTCAACTCCTGAACCCACTGTGCCCACATGCAGTGACTACTGAAGCCCGCCCCTGCAGCCTGTGCTCCCCAGCAAGAGAAGCCATCGCAGTCAGAAGCTGGCACTCTGCAGCTGGAGAGTAGCCCCTGCTGGCTGCAACTATAGAAAGAGCAACGACAAAGACCCACCAGAGACAAAAAGTAAAATAAAAAATAAATCTTTTTTAAAAAGAAAAAAAGGTTAAAATAATTCATGATACCATCACTAAATGATAGCTACTTGTAACATTTTGATGCATTCTCTTCCAATCATATTTGTAATTAGAATCACACTATGCATCTTATTTCGTTAACTGCTTATTCCATTTAACACTGTAAACATATCACCATATTAAATGGGATATACCCTAATTTACTTAATCCACCCACTATTAAATAACCATTTAGAGGGTTAAGTTTTGATATATAAAAGAATGCTATGTTGCAAATTCCTTATAGGGGGCTCTGTTGACATTGTTCTCTCTGGGTCTTTTTTTTCCTTTTTTTAGTATCTTAGTTCCCTCACCAAGGATCAAACCTGTGTCTCCTGCAGTGGAAACACAGAGTCTTAACCACTGGACTAGCACGGAAGTCCTGGATCTTTTCCTTTAGTGAACTGATCCTCCCTTCCTCCAACTACTGGTGGGGTTAATGATTTGCAGAATCTGCCTCCCACGGACCAGGACACTGGGCTCCAGGTTCTAGAATAGACACAGACTCTCTTCCCCTCCACCACAAGAATTTGAATTCTGAGGGCGGCACCCAGGAAGGAAAGCCAGTGGTAGCTGAGTCACCAGCTGGCAGCACCGTGGAGAGACGGGCGCCAGTTTCTGGCACTGAGATCCCCAGAAGGGTCAGCGTGTCACCTTTCCCAGCACAAGTCACCCAACCCTTAACAACCCTGAGTGCCCCTTGGCATCTCCCAGCCAATCCCTGCTTGCTCAAGTTCTTCAGTGCCATGTTTTATTATTTACAAAGATTCCTTCCTGATTCATCTTAGTACCTAATCTTTATGCCTGGATTTATTTTCTCAGACTATATTCCTAGAAAAAAAGATGCTGTGTTGAAGGGTACGCACTTTTTGTCTGTGACCTAACATCCTCCAGAAAATCAGTATCAGTTAACAAAGAAAGGGGGCACAGAAGGTGAAAGCAAACTGGTGCATCTTGCTGGGGCCAAGAGTCCTGGATCCAGAAGGAAGCCCAGCATGACTCTTGCCAGTCAGCCTAAACCTGCCCTCAGGGGACTGTGAGACCTCCCAGTTGCCTTTCTACCACCATCAGTGCAGCATAGGTGGCCCCTTCCTCTGCAAGGAACACACCTTTAAAAACTACAGGTTGCCAAGACTATCGGTGGTCCAGGGGTTAAGAATCTGCCTTGCAATGCAGGGGAGGCGGGTTCAAACCCTGGTTGGGAAACTAAGATCCCCACATGCCTCGCAGCAACTAAGCCAGTGTGCCTCAACCTGAGGGAAACAAGTAAATAAAATAACTTAAAAAAATAAAATGAAAATAAAAAAATACAGATTTCCAAATGCAGTGTGGTACCCTGGACTGGATCTGGGAATAGAAAATAAGACATTAATGGGAAAACTGGTGAAACTGAATAAAGTCTAGAGTCTAGTTAATAATAATATGTTAATATTGGTTTCTTAGTTTTACAAATGTACCATAGCAATGTAAACTGTTAACCGTAGGGATAGACAGGAACTCTCTGTACTGTTTCTGCAACTTTTCTGTACATTTAAAACTATTCCAAAATTAAAAGTTTATTTAAAACTGTATCACACCCATTTAGAGTCCCACTGAGAGGGCATGGAAATGTTAGTCTCACCACAACCTTGCCAGCAGCAAGTGTTTTTAAAAATTCAGTCTTTCAGCAAATATTTATTAAGTACTGTCTATGTGCCAGGCACTATCCTAGGTTCTCGGGATCCATCTTTAAACAAAGCAGACACAGATTGATGCCCTCATGGTGTTGACATTGTAGCAAAAAAGACAGATATTTTAGTCTGTTAGAAGCAAAAAGGGCTTTGAACAAGGATTTACTGTATAGCACAGGGAACTATACTCAGTTGCTTTTGATAAACTATAATGGAAAAGAATTGGAAAAAGAATATATATATATATATATATAACCGAGTAATTTGCTGTAAATCTGAAACTAACAAAATACGTAAATCAGCTATACTTCAGTTAAAAAAAAAAAAGAAGTAAGGACTTCCCTGGTGGTCCAGTGACTAGAACTCCAGGTTCCCAGTGTAGGGGGCCCAGGTTTGATCCCTGGTCAGGGAACTAGATCTCACATCATCACTAAGAGTTTGCAAGCTGCAACCAAGATTGAAGGTCCCACATGCTGCAAGTAAGACCCAGCACACCTCAAATAAATAAATTAGTATTTTTTAGAAAAGAGAGAAAAGGTGAAGAGAGAATAAGGAGTGGGCTATGATTTTCAGTAGGGTGATCTAGAGAGGCTTCATTGAGGAGGTGACATCACAGCAATGACCTGAAGGAGGTGAAGAGGTAAGCCCTGTGGATGTCTGGAGGAAAGGTCTGAGAGAGACAGTGGAAGGACGGATCACATATGGCCTTGTTGGGGGCTGCACAAGATGTGACAGGGACCGAGCTCACCCCAATCCTCAGTTCCTCTGTCATTCCCCAGCCCCTTGCAGCTAGCCAGGACGTAAGAACAGTTTGGACCAGTGAAACTTGAGTGGAAGTGTAATGTGTGTCACTTCCAGGTTGAGGCAATAAAAATCCCACATGTGATTCTCTGGTCTTTCTTTCCCTCATTGGTGTCTGCAGTCCAGACAGTGCAACGACAAGATGATAGAGCCTTCATCAGCCTTGATCACTCCTGAGTGACTACATAGAGCAGAACCTCCTCCTCCTAACCAGTTTGACAAGTGTCATGAGCTGAGTCACCAGTTGGTGGCGCCCTGAAGAGATAGCGGAGCACATGCACCGAGACTTATGTTAAGCTACTGAGATTTGGGGAGTAGTCATCACTGTACCACATCTTAGCCCATTTGGCCTGACATGGAAGGACTTGACTTTGGGTTAACTGACTCTATTGTTTCTTTAAAAATTCAAGCATGATTGTACAGTTTTCATTTCTTTGATAATTACTGAATATGGCTTTTGAACTATGGTGTTGGAGAAGGCTCTTAAGAGTCCCTGGAGTGAAAGGAGATCAAACCAGTCAATTCTAAAGGAAATCAATCCTGAATATTCTTTGAAAGGACTGATGAAGCTGAAGCTCCAATACTTTGGCCACCTGATGCGAAGAACTGACTCATTGAAAAAGACCCTGATGCTGGGAAAGATTGAAGGCAGGAGGAGAAGGGGAAGACAGAGGATGAGATGGTTGGATGGCATCACCAACTCGACTGACATGAGTTTGAGCAAACTTCGGGAGATGGTGAAGGACAGGGAAGCCTGGCGTGCTTCAGTCCATGGGTCACAAAGAGTCAGACATGACTGAGCAACTAAACTGAACTGAACTGATAGCAGATTGTATCTTCTGACATGGGCATAACAAATTCTCCCACCCCCCACGCTCCTCTTACCATGGCATTGACACTCCATCCATTGAGAGGTGGCCTCTGTGTTCTCTTGCCTTGAAGGAGCAGGCCTAGAACTACACTGAAGATGAAGCTATGTGACTTCTAAATCTAGGTTATAACAAATGCTATGGCTTGCATCTGTCTCGATGGAACATTTGCTCACAGAAGCCCACTGCCATGTTGTTAGGAAGCCAAGGTGACCCAGAGGAGTCAGATGAGGGTATTCCAGTTCACGTTCCCAGATGAGGTCCTAGCTGACAACTACACGCAGGAGGAGGCCTTTGGGAGGACTCCTGCCATTGTCTGTCTGCAACCTCATGACAGACTCTAAAACAGAACTGCTGGGCTGAGCTCAGTCAAGCCCAGAGCCATAATGATGGTGAGGAGGAGGAGAAGAAAGTTTTAAGTCACTAAGATTTGTTTTTGTTTTTTCAGATTATTGAATGAACTTAATCCATGTAAAATACTTGAAAGAATGCCTGACACATAATATGCCTCCAATAAATGTTACCAAAATTACCTGAAATTTCACCTCTCAGAGAAAATTACAATTAAGATTCTGGTAAATGTCCTTTCCAAGAAACAGCCGTTTACTTCTTCAATTGTGTATACAATTGAGACCAAACTCTACATGGTGTTCTGAAACAAATGAAACTCAGTCTCTGTATACACACATCCCATCAGTTCTGCTTCTCTGGAGAATCCTAATACAGTTTATTAGGTTGCTCAGCTCAAATGTTTATTGACTTTCTGTATTTATTTTCTTTTTATCTTTCCTTTCTCCTTTTTCCAAAAAAAATTTTATTGGAATATAGTTGCCTTACAATGTTGTATTAGTTTCCACTGTTCAGCAAAGTGAATCAGCAATACATATACACACATTCCCTCCTTTTGGGATTTTCTTCTCATTTAAGTTACCGCAGAGAATTGAATAGAGTTCTTTGTGCTAAACAGTAGGTTCTCATTAGTTATCTATTTTATACTTAGTGGTGGTGTTTATGTCAGTCTCAATCTCCCAATTCATCCCACCTCCCTTTCCTCCCTTGGTGTCCACAATTTGCTCTACAAGCCACTAAGGTGTTTTGAAAATGTTTATTTATTTGGCTCTGCTGGGTCTTACTGTGGCACATGAGATCTTTGATTCTTGCATCATGGAAGCAGTACAGCATGTGGGATCTAGTTCCCCGACTAGGGATTGAATTTGGGCCCATTTGACGCACAGTCTCTTAGCCACTGGACCACCAGGGAAGTCCCTCAAAGCCACTAAGTTTCAAGGTAATTTGTTATATAGCAATAGATAACTACAAGAGTGAGGCTGAATATTTTCATTATTCTTACCTAATATATTGAAGTCTTTTTACACAAAGAAACCAAGCCTGCCTTTTCCCTTTCCAGATAACCGTGTGAAAAAGGATGAGGCAATGTATGAAACTACCAGAGATGTCCCTCAGAATGGACTCAGAACAAAAATGTTCTCAGAATAGCTGTTCAATTAATACACATAGGTATTCAATAAATATTTGTTAAATTAATAATCTTATTCATAGAAGGTGGGGAGATGGGGAGATATTGGCCAAAGGGTCAGTCAGTTCAGTTCAGTTCAGTCGCACAGTCGTGTCCGACTCTTTGCGACCCCATGAATCGCAGCACGCCAGGCCTCCCTGTCCATCACCAACTCCCGGAGTTCACTCAGACTCACATCCATTGAGTCTGTGATGCCATCCAGCCATCTCATCCTCGGTCGTCCCTTTCTCCTCCTGCCCCCAATCCCTCCCAGCATCAGGGTCTTTTCCAATGAGTCAACTCTTCGCATAAGGTGCCCAAAGTACTGGAGCTTCAGTTTTAGCATCATTCCTTCCAAAGAAATCCCAGGTTTGATCTCCTTCAGAATGGACTGGTTGGATCTCCTTGCAGTCCAAGGGACTCTCAAGAGTCTTCTCCAACACCACAGTTCAAAAGCATCAATTCTTCGGCGCTCAGCCTTCTTCACAGTCCAACTCTCACATCCATACAAAGGGTACAGACCTAGTAATAAGAGGAATCAATCTTGGATCTAATGTATAGCATGGTGCCTATATTTAACAACACTGTGTTCTTACACCTGAGAGTTGCGAGGAGACTTTTCTCCTAGCAAAGAAGGAGAAAAGTGTGTGTTTGTTCTCACAAAACACACACACACACACTGATAATTATGTGGGGTTGTTGGTGGTGTTAACTAACCTTATTGGATAATCATTTTACAATTCATAATTATCAAATCATCACACTGTACACCTTAAACTTATACAATCTTGTATGTCATTATAGCTCAATAAAGAGAATAATAATAATGCCCATATTTCTGAATCTTGTTTAAATATAATCAATCTAAATCAGTGTTTTTATGGGTGGTTGGGGGGAATAAATAATTGGCACAATTCTAAAAAAAATAAATAAATCAGTGTTTTTCATGAACTTCAGATGCATTATACAACATTCCCTAGAAATAACCAAACTGTTAAATAATTTTATTTTGAGGTTTAAAGCAAAGTTTTACTTTTTCCTTCTCTTTAGTTTCCTTTTCATTAAACAAATAAAATAATGTATATGGCCTGGATGCTCAGTCACTCAGTCGTGTCTGACTCTTTTTAACCCTATGGATTGTAACCTACCAGACTCCTCTGTCCATGAGGTTCTCCAGGCAATACTGGAGTGGACAGGAGATGCCAGAGCCTCAGGTTTGATCCTGGGTCAGGAAGATCCCCTGGCGAAGAAAATGGCAACCCACTCCAGTATTCTTGCCTGGGAAATCCCATGGACAGAGGAGCCTAGTGGGCTACAGTCCACGGGGTCGCAGAGAGTTGGACAAGACTTAGCGACTAAACAACAAGCATGGTACATGTGAAGGTAAGCTAAAACACACTTGCATCCCATTTTCCCTAGAGATAAGGTTTACTGATAGTTTGGTATGGATTCTTCCAGGTCTTCTTTCTATATATGTGCATTCCTGGATATGAACTTTTTGTGGAAGAATGTATTTTCCAAAAATGGCCGTGACAACATTTCCCATCCCACGTGCTCTTTTAAAACCTTGCCACACCCCATCAGGCGGAGGTTCTGTCCTCTGTCTGCCTGAGCACGCCTCTCTGTGACAAAAGTGATGTGAGCTGACACCCAAGGCTTGTCATAAGAAACAGTATTGATTCTCCTTGGCTGTCTGTGTTAGACACATACTTCTAGAGCTGTAAGCCACACTGTAAGAAGTCTGGCTACCCTGAAGCCCCTCATGCCAGGGAGATGACAAAGGTAGACTAGAGAAAGAAAAGACCATAGCTTTTCTGAACCCCACCTGCTTGAGTGTTCCCACCCCAGGTGCCAGACAGGTGAGGAAGCTTTCATCTTAACCTCTGTCAGAGTGGGACAGCGTGAGACCTGAATGAAAAAGCCACTATCCATTAGGTAATTGATATATATATATATATACACACATATACATGCTTATTTGCATAAATGACCTATTACCTAGATGTCTCTGAGACCTGTTTTTTTATTTATTTTTAACTGAAGGATAATTGCGTTACAATATTGTGCTGGTTTCCGCCAATATCAACATGAATCCACCACAGGTGTATGTAAGACCCCTCCCTCTTGAACCTCTCTCCCACCTCCCTCCCCATCCCATGCCTCTAGGCTGTTACAGAGCCCCGGTTGAGTTTCCTGAGTCATACAGCAAATTCCCATTTGTTATCTATTTTACATATGGTAATGTATGTTTCTTTGTTACTCAGTACATCTCACCCTCTCCTTCCTCCCCTGGTACCATGTCCATAAGTGAGACTTGTTTTTTGTGAGATCTTAGTTCCCCAACCAGGGATCCACTGAACCTGTGCCCCTGCAATGGCAGGGCAGAGTCTTAACCACTGGACCACCAGGGAAGTCCAAGGTTTGCTTTTTTCACTGAGCAATTTCTGAGACTGTTGTGTGTCAGTGGGCTCAGATCCACTCAATATTTTGTAAGGCTGTGCAGTATTCCATAGCATAGATATTGCATAACAGAGCACAGAGAATTTTCAAACATCTTTAGCTGCGACCTCTCTTATGGCAGAAAACGAAGAGGAACTAAAAAGCCTCTTGATGAAAGTGAAAGAGGAGAATAAAAAAGTTGGCCTAAAGCTCAACATTCAGAAAAAGATCATGGCATCTTGTCCCATTACTTCATGGCAAATAGATGGGGAAACAGTGGAAAGATGTCAGACTTTATTTTGGGGGGCTCAAAAATCACTGCAGATGGAGATTGCAGCCATGAAATTAAAAGACACTTGCTCCTTGGAAGGAAAGTTATGACCAACCTAGATAGCATATTCAAAAGCAGAGATATTACTTTGCCAACAAAGGTCTGTCTAGTTAAGGCTATAGTTTTTCCAGTGGTCATGTATGAATGTGAAAGTTGGACTGTGAAGAAAGCTGAGCGCTGAAGCATTGATGTTTTTGAACTGTGGTGTTGGAGAAGACCCTTGAGAGTCCCTTGGACTGCAAAAAGATCCAACCAGTCCATTCTAAAGGAGATCAGTCCTGGGTGTTCTTTGGAAGGACTGAAACTCCAATATTTTGGCCACCTCATGCAAAGAGTTGACTCATTGGAAAAGTCTGATGCTGGGAGGGGTTGGAGGCAGGAGGAGAAGGGGACGACAGAGGATGAGATGGCTGGATGGCATCACCGACTAGATGAACATGAGTTTGGGTGAACTCCAGGAATTGGTGATGGACAGGGAGGCTGGAGGACCCCAATTCATGGGGTCGCAAAGAGTTGGGACACGACTGAGCGACTAAACTGAACTGAACTGCCTCTTCAAAGTAAAAGAGTTCCTGGAAACTCACGGTTTAAAACAAGTCAAATAAGCTGCTGGTCCAAGCCAGTGCCTCTCCTCACTAACCTCCATACAGGGAGAGGCCTCTGGAGAGACTCCTAGCTTTCTATGACATTTACAAATCAATCACCTTGTAGAACATCTAAGGACAGGTCAAGCAGTGCTTCTCTATCTGTTTGTTTTGTTTTGCTTTAAAGAAGGCAATGGCACCCCACTCCAGTACTCTTGCCTGGAAAATCCCATGGACAGAGGAGCCTGGTGGGCTGCAGTCCATGGGGTCACTAAGAGTCGGACACGACTGAGTGACTTCCCTTTCACTTTTCACTTTCATGCATTGGAGAAGGAAGTGGCAACTCCAGTGTTCTTGCCTGGAGAATCCCAGGGATGGGGGAGCCTGGCGGGTGCCGTCTATGGGGTCGCACAGAGTCGGACACAACTGAAGTGACTTAGCAGCATAGTTGATCCGGGCTTCCCTGGTAGCTCAGAGGGTAAAGAATCTGCCTGCAATTCAGGAGAGCCCAGTTTGACTCCTGGGTCGGGAAAATCCCCTGAAGGGATAGGCTACTCACTCCAGTATTCTTGGGCTTCTCTGGTGGCTCAGATGGTAAAGAATCTGCCTGCAATGAGGGAGACCTGGGTTTGATCCCTGGGTTGGGATGATCCCCTGGAGAAAGAAATGGCAACCCATTCCAGTATTCTTGCCTGGAGAATCCCATGCACAGAGGAGCTTGGCAGGCTACAGTCCATGGGGGCCCAAAGAGTTGGACATTACTAAGCATAGCACAGCATAGTTGATTTAAAATGCTGTGTTAGTTTTAAGTGTACAACAAATGAATCAGTTATACACACACATATATCCACTTTTTTTTTTTTTAGATTCCTTTCCCATGCAGGCATCTGTTGTTGTTTTTTAATTCTCTCTCTCTCTTTTTAAGGTACAATGGACATATAACATTGTATTAGTTTCAGGTATACAACATAATGATGATTCAATATTTGTATATATTGTGAAATGAGCAGCACAATCCATGATCGCATGTAGTTCCAATTTTCTCTTGTGAAGTTTTTTTCAGTCTTGAATGTACATTCGAATCACCTCTGAAATCTTGTTAAAATGAACGTTGTGATGAGTAGTTCTGGAGTGGGCTGACCTTCTCAGCAGTGCTGACCATCTCCCAGGTGATGCCCGTACCCACTGAGTCAGGGGTTACTAAACCTCAGCTAGCTCCTGATGACCCTTGCTTTCCTTGCTCACCTTCCAAAATGGTGTGGGGGTGGGGGTTCAGGCCTGGAGTTTTGAAAACTGATCTTTCCCTCCTCCTAAAGACTGGAAGCTCCTATTTTCACCTCCAATCTTTGCTTCCCTTCTGTTCTCCAGGATTCTTCACAGACTGGGGGAAATGCTACCACAACCATCTGTGCGAGTCCCTCGATGCTGAACTTCATGGGGTGGGGACGGGAAGTCACCGAATGAATGGGCTATAGATGATTCTCACTTTTCCAGAACTTCAGTGCTTCTGTTTCCACTTTAAATATCTGCTTTAGGAGAGAAATGGGTAGAGAACGGGTGTTGGGAATTGTGTTCCCTCTGTCATCATTATTCTGTCTGTTCCAGTAGAGGACTCTTTTTTGGCCCTTTCTTGACACTTTTGCTCTAAACATGACCTTCCTCCACCCTGCCCTGAGAGAGAGAGAGAGAGAGAAACCTCTAAAATGTTCCACAAACCTCTGCCATGCTTTGAGCATCCTGGTACTATACCAACAGATTTGCACCACTCTGGCATCTGGCCTCGGTCACACATGTTCCTCTCCTTCTGTAGGAGATGGAAGGAGAGGGGCTTTGTAGCAAGGCGCGTTTACATTATGTATGGTAATCTTTGCAGTAGTTTGTGAGTATCACCCTCACGTTATCACAGAGGGAACTGAAGCTCAAAGAGGGTCAGTGACTCATCTAAGGCCACACTGCTAGAAATGACTAGCTGGGATTGGATCTCAGATCTGCCTGACTCAGCCTTCTCCCCAGGTTTTCTCCCCAGAAATCTCAGCAATTCCAAGGTCCCTGTGTGACCATGCTGGGTTTCTCAGTGCCCTTTTCTTCCTCATTAGCAGCTGCAGCGCTGAATTTATGAGAGTACAGTTCCGATTACCCCTTGAGGTCTCCCCTCTGTGTGGAGTCCTGGGCCCCTCCAGTGTTCCTTCTTTTGGTAACAGTGAAACCATTTTCTCTCTGACCCGTGACTGGGCACAGAGGGGCCTGGGTTGGAATCCCACAGCTACCTCTTGGACGAATATGCACACATTCCTTAAACTCTCTGAGCTTCAGTGTCATCCTCTGTAAAATAAGGATGACAATTGTATGTCAGCTGAGCTATTGTAGGATGATGAGAAGAGGGCATCTAATGCCTTTCAGAGTGCCTGGCATCAAGCAGGAATGAAAACAAAACAAGCTTATACCTTTTCTATCCTTGAATTTTAAACTTTCTCATGGATCAGGACTAAGACAGCCTCTTATTGGCCCCTGAGTCTTCCCAGCAACACAGCCTTCCAGCGGCAAGTGGGGAGTGTGTGAGATGAAGTGATTTCCCAGCTCTTACTGAGAGCAGGGGTGGCGGGCGTGGGAGAGTGGATGTTTGGGGGTAGGGGGGTGTCTCCCCAGGAGGAGCAGTGGTAAAGAATCTGCCTGCCAATGCAGGAGATGCAGGAGACATGAGTTTAATCTCTAGGTTGGGAAGATCCCCTGGAGGAGGGCATGGCAATCCACTCGAGTATTCTTGCCTGGAGAATCCCATAGACAGAGGAGCCTGGCGGGCTACAGTCCATGGGGTCGCGAAGAGTCAGACACAGAATACGCACACAACAATAATAAATAATAACTGAGAGCAAGAGGGGGCTGAAGCACACCCTGTTCCCTGTGGAATTTGGGGACCATACCCGGACAGACCTCAAGAAGTTATTAACCAGTATGTGCAACATGTGTGAGTGGAGGGCAAGGGGGAGAATCAGAGTTTGGCAAGACACCAGTGGGCAGGCTGGCACTCCAGAGGGGGTGCTGAGGGTGAACCACCATGGTGCCCACCCCCTGTCACTTCCCCAGTGCCCTGTCACAGATGCTCAATAAACAATTGTTAAAGGAAGGTGCTCTCTGGGGACAGGGGCCGGCTGAGCCAGTGGAGGAGGCAGCAGAAGAGTGGTGATGGTCCTGAGTCCACACTGCAGGAAGGCCTGAGCTACTTCCTGACAGACTTGTTAGAGGCACGGTTCAATGAGCGACAGGGCTCAAAGGAGAAAGAATATACTCTTTCCTATTGGTGGCTGCTTCTGTCAAACTCCAGCCAACCTGAAAACAAATTTTAAGTAACAGAATGAAAATAATGAAATACAATGGAGATCTTCAGTTTTGAGAACACTGAGATTTCCGGGCCGAGTGAGAGACCCCACTACCACACTGCCTCTCCTTTATGGAGCCTCATCAGACTGGGGAGGCCAACGCAGCAGGGTCAACCAGACTCTCCATTCCAACTCCTGCCAAGTTTCCACCCTCTGGCCTATGCATTTCCACAGAAACTCCTCTAAGCGGATGGGGCATTTGACCCCTTCTGTCTCCTGATGAAAAATGCTTAACCTGGCCTTTTGTTTCCTAGCTCGCCTCCCCACCGCTGGCTGCTCTCGAGAGTCTGAGGAGTATATCACAGGCAAGTGCACACACAGTCACAGCACCCTGGAGAAGGACCACACACTTACACACTCATTAACACGTGGACTGACAAGTACGTCTCTCTCCTGTAACTCATGAGGAGGATGGGAGAGGGAGCCTTGAGTCTCATCCACTCTGTTCCCTTACTGTCTCCCTGCCTGCCCTGCCCCCTACAATCGGTGCCAGGGCCCCCTCCTATGCTGCCAGGTACACAGCCTCTGGTTGCTTAGCAACGGCGTGCCTCTCCTCCCTATCTCAGCAACCTCTCCACGTAGCTTTAGTATCAGCCACAGCAGGGAGAGCCAGGCTGGACCTGACAGGAGCTGCTGCTTCTGCTAGGGAATGTGTGGGAAAAAGTCCCCAGATAGGCCCAGGTTCTTTTTTAACATTCATGTTCCACACTGACTCTCAGAAAGTCCTGCCACCCTCCCTTGTCCCCAGGCTGCTGATTCCCCCTCCCAACTGGACATCTTGCTCCACTGCTGTGCTCTCTCTGCCCTGGGTCTCTGGATCTGCCCCATGTGATCTGTTCCTCTTTTGAGGTTCAAGGCCCCTTGTAATCCTGTAACTCCACGTCCACGGGTGTCTATCTCTGGGGTCTCTGTGGTTGTCCCAGGCTCTCTTTAGGCCCCTCCTGCTTAGAATGAGTAACTGTTTGTCTCCCCTTCACTAACACTAATTCCCTCACTCCTCACCTCCAAAAACTGATCACTGTGATGACCCCATGTTGCCTTAGCAACCATGACCACACCCCTTGTTTCCACCTTTTCAGGAAAAGTCTGTGGTGGGAGGCGCCCACAGAAATGACCCCCAGGCTTTCTGCACTCAGCCAGCCCCCACTTCAGGTTCAATGGAAACTGACATTGGACTTCTGGCCAACCAGAAGAGGACTAGCTCCAGAAAAGCAAGTCGTCTCTGCTCTTCTCCCTCCTTCTCATCAGCTATAATGTCAGAGTCCCAGAGAGAAGCTCTTGCAGAGGCTCAGCACCTGCAGTGGGCAGGAACCCGCCCACCCAGAACAGTGCTGCCTAGCGCTGCCCCAGCTGACAGAGTGCCTTCCCAGGGCATGGCGTCAATCCCCCTGTCTGTGTCACCTGGCCTGATCTCTTTACCTACCCCATCTCCCTGAGTCCCCGAGGCTCGGGTCTGACAATATCATCTGTGGATTAACCAGGACTAGGGAGCAGTCAGCAAAGAGATGGCTGAGAAAATACTTCCAGAGTAAAGGAAGATGGGGTGGAGCCCAGCTCCTAGGCAGAGTTGGCTTGGAGGGATGCTGAAATGAGGGCATGAGAGAGATTTAGGGAGGGAGGCCTGGATTCTGCCTTCTAGCAGAGGAAGCCAGCAAACAGCAGATGGAACTTTCAGGCAGGAGGCCGGACCGAGTGACCTCACCCAAACCCTGTGGTCTGCTGCTATTGCAACCTGGCGAGTCTCCCAGCTCTCCTGGGTCCCCAAGTGGGAGAGCTTTTTATAGTTCACTCCTCAACTTGGGTTTGAATAATTAAACAAGATGGACAGAAATAGCAGCCGGACAGCTAAGGCGGGTTATTTTCGGGTTTTCTAGAACACAGAGTGCTCCTGGGCGCACCCCACCCATGCAGTGGGTGGAGCCAGCATGACGGCTGATGGGAGATTCCTGTGAGGGAAACCCACCCGCATCCCCCAGGGTTCCTTGGGGTGACAGGTTTGCTGTCAGCCAGAGGAGGGTCTCACCGCTTCTTCCTGGTCTTCAAGGAAGGAGAGGGCTCTCTCTCGGCCTTCTGCTCATAGCTCCACCCCTGGCAGGAAGTCCCTTCTGTTGTCTGTCAGACCTTCACTTCAGAGATGGTGACAGATATTGAAAATCAGATCGATAAGCAACTTCAAGACAGACTGAATCAGGAGGAGGTGGCTACAGCTCCTCTGGCCAAGGAGCTGGAATCAGGTGATAGGAGGTTTTGTGTCCCTCTCCACCCCCACTCCCCATATATCTGTTGGGAAGCCGTGGGGGGGAATGAGGACTGGCATGGAGGATGGGAGGCAGAGCCGGAGAGAATTGAGGGTGTATGTTGGGGTACAGGGTGGTGAACTAGGCTCCAGAGAAGAAAAGACCAAAGCTGGATTAGTGTCAGCGCTGAGAAACTCTGAAGGGGCAAGAAGCTCTCCTCTTCTAGCTCCCTGGTGTCGTGTTCCTGGCATATGCTCAGCCTGGGTTTGCTGGGACAGAGCTTTAGCAGCTGAGCTGCGGATGGAGAGCAGTGGGGAGGGCCCCCTCAGTTCTCCATTGCAGACCAATCATTTGTGGCTTGTTTGCATAATACTTTTGGTTCAACCGCAGAGATTAGAGCCTCACCCCAACTCTACCCTGAGGCTTTAAAAACCTGGGGCACAGAGGGGGCACTTCTCATGTTTTCTCCCTTTAGATAACAATTTCAGGGGTGGGTTTGGAGGTCAGATTTCAGGAAATATTGAAATACTTATTCATTCGTGTTTATTCATTCAACAAACATTTCAAAAGCACCAACTCTAAATCTTGCCTTGTGTTGGTGCTGGGAATATATTAGTATGGCAAGCTCCTTGCTCTCAAGAAGCCTGAAGTTTAGTAGGGAAGATGGCCATCTTAAAACCTACTCTCCACCATTTTTGAGCACTTACTATGAATTAGATACTATATAGGAACTTCGCAGAAATTGTCCCACTTAATTAATCCTCATAACAAGTCTGTGGTCTAAGCAGCATTAGCCCTATCTGACAGTTAGAGAACCGAGAGGAGATCTGTCCAAAGTCACAAAGCTTGTACACGGAATTGGAACCTGTGCACGTGATTCCGTGATTCCAAGTTCTGTCCTCTTATGCCGGGATATTCAAAAGAGAGCGAGACTGTCTTTAGCTTTGGGTATGTGCTATGCGTGGTTGGGTGACGCAATCAGGGAAAGATGTGTTTTTGCCCTGTACTTCATTCATTCTACAAATTCTTAAACTGAGGATTTAGATACTCCGTCCTTTGTTCTTGGTGCCGAGGATCCTGAAGTGACCGAAGTCCTTGCGCTTCTGGACATGCTCTTCAGGGATAGAAGAAAAGATGAAATTATAATTGGGCGAGTGGTAAAGCCAAGTTGCCTTTACCCTCAGAGTTATCCTGTTCTCTCCCAGGGACAAATACCCAAATTTCTGGGTAATCTAGAAGAAAGGCCCGGCCGTCCTACTCTGGGAAGTCCTTCCTAACGTCTATCCTGCATTTCTTTCTGTTCCAATAGATTTCCCCACCTCGCATTTCATTTCTCTTTTTCAAGGCCAAACCTCACAGCAGTAACCCGGCAGGACGAAAGCGTCTGGCCCTTTAAGGCCACCTTCTTCCCCCCACGTGCCGTCTGGTTGGGCTGGCGACGCTGACGCACGCGTGACGTCAATGGCAGCTGGCGGAGTCTGGGCACGAGGAGCGAAGTTGGGATGGGGGTTGGGGGGGCGAAAACCAGAAGGCGGTTTATTTGCATTTAAAGGGGCCACTCCAGGGTTGGCGCTCAAGGCTTTAAAGATTTGTGTATTTGGAAAACTTTCCGTCGTGCGCTAGGGGACAAGAAAAAGGCGTGGTACAGCTAAAGTCTGTCGTGACTAGAGTTTGCGATGTCGATTATGTCCTTCCGCGGAAAGGGGGAAATAGTCCCTCGGTGCCGGGGCTGGAACCACGTGACCTAGAGGGGGCGGTGGGGGGGTGGGGAGAGGGAAAAAGGGAGGAGCTGGGGAGTCGACTGTCAGGCTTGGTTTCAGCTGCCCCCACCCCCACATCCTGCCCACCCTCCTGCAGCTGCCACCACATCCTGCCCAGCCGGGGGCAGGGAACTCGTGTTGGGGGGCACTGACCCAGGACCCGGCTTAGGCACCCGTCCCTGCCCCCTTCAGTTCCAGGGTGGGGCATCTGCCCTTTGCCCCGGGCCTGGCCCCAGGCACCCTGGCACTGAGCTTGGGGGACAGCTCTGCCAACAGTCTTGGACATCTCTCTGCCTGACTCCTCCCCGCGCCCTACCCCCAGCCCAGAATGGGACTTGTTCGGTCCCAGATCAGAGCCCCATTCCTGGCCTAGCACAGTTATCAATAGACTAATGGAGGTGTTCAATAAAGTTGTTTGTAATCTTAACTCAGTTACACAGCTACAAACACATACAGAAATTCATGCAACAGAATGCTGAGCGCATACCATGCCAGGCCCCTGCAAAGCTCAAAGCTGAGTTAAACTGCTGCCCTCAAGGAGCTCAAAATTAGCGAAAGTAAATTAGAAACCAAGAATGCCAGTACAATGCATTGTGTACTGATGAGGTAGATACAGAGAATACACTATACAGAGGTACAGGAAAACACAAGTTCACATGGAAAATGTCTACACAGAAGAATCACCAGTATATTACGTGTGCTGATGGCACAAGCAAGGTGGAAGATGTGGGGAGAGACTGGGGGCCTTTGCTGGGATTACTGGAAAACTGGGAGGAAGAATGATCAGCCCAATGGAAAGCATGACATGGATGGAGGTGAGGATGGAGATTGTCCAGATGGCTGTGGAGAAGGCAAGAGGGGTTAACCAAACAGCCAGACAGAGGCTGAAACGGTGGTAATGGTGTCCCAGAGTTCCATAGGACAACAGTCAGGAGAGCAGCAGCCCTTGTGGATGAGGCAGACCTTTCCAAATTAAGTTGTACAGGGCTGTTTGGGGAAGCACGAATCAAGGGAGCTGCTGAGGTCCCTTTGCCATACAAATAGATGAAGATGATACTGTTTAGGGCAGTTTACGCACTTTTTAGAACCTTGGTGGGCATTTGTCTAACTCCTAGGGGATTTTATGGCAAATTAGGTGACTTTTCTCTAAGAAAGATGAGTTGGTAAAGGGAGAGAAAGATAAGGGAGACCCAGCATCTGAGCCTGTCTAGGCATTTTTCACCTAGTGCATCCTGGGATGGGTAGTCCAGGGGCTAGAAGAAAAAGATATAGTGAGTCATTTTCCGGAAGTCTTTATTATAGTCTAACTTGCAGCAGTACTTCCTAGATCCTTTCTTAGTTCTCCATGGAAATCAAGACCTCATGTTTGTTACTCCTTTCCTATGAAGTTCTCTCTATAAATAAGTGTATATGTAAATTCTATTCCACTTGTAATGTCAGCCTGTTCCACTCTTTCCTACTCTGTTTTCTACTGGATTATCATTTCAGCATCTCAGGGTCCAAGATACTTCATCTCCTCTACTGAGCTTATCCCTCCCTTCCTTTCTCTCTCCTGCTTTTCCTGGCCCTTTATCACCCTCCCAGGTGACTCACCTACCTTTCTTCCTCATTCCTTTGTTGAGGACCCAACATTCCAAGGCAGGGAGGACCAGCTGGCCAATCACAGCCCTGACAAGCCTGCCTCAGGCTTGAGATTGGCTGAGCTGCAGCTGGCGGGAGGCTCACCACAGCAGATATGTAGGATATTGTGGAGGGGGCTTCTGGGAATCAGCTCCGGGAAAGAATCTGTACCAGGACCGTTAATGTTTTGGGAGAGAATCCTTCAACTAGAGCTGGGGCCAGAGGGGTCTTCAGCTGGGAGAGCCTTGAAACTCTGATTGACCCAGCTCTCTTGGTCTCCTGGGACCTGGATGCCCCCTCCCCACTTTAATTTTTTCCTATGATCTGGGACCCAGTGGTCTGAAGGCTTAGTTCCCAGGCCCGTCCCTAAGAAGTCTCTTCCAGCGGCCCTGGATCTCTCCAGTCTCAACATTCTGCTTTCCCGACGTCGGAAACAGCCGGAAAATAAACACCCTGATGACTAAACGGTTTCTCCAGCTAGAGCCTGGGGAAGCACTAAAAATAGAGGCCACAAGTGAGGGGAGGTTCCCCAGTTGAGGGGTGGGGGGGCACTTTCCCATCGTGCGATTGCCACAGCCCCAGGCCTGGCACAAGGCCTGTTCTTCTCAGAGTCCTTGGGGAGGCAGATGGGCTCCCCCTGCCTACCCTGAGGTCCTTCAGGTAAGCCAGCTTGCCTGGTAGGGAAGACAGACATCTTCTGGTGCTGGGGCCCCAACTCCTAAATCTAATGGGGAACTAAAGCTACTTTTGGGGACAAAGTGGGACAGTTTAAATCAGGTTTCCAGAAGGAGTGGTCAGGTGGAAGAGACGGAAACTGAGGCCAGGGAAATAGCCTGCTGGCTTCCTGTCTTAAAACATAAGACAAGCCTCCAAGCTATTTGCAAAGCAATTCCACTGAACTTGCCTCCTCTGAGGATCTAGTGGGATAATGGGCCTAAAGGGGTCTTGACAGTCCAGCCCTTGAGTTTATTATAAAGAAGCATGGGCTACCGTTCAAAGCAATCTACTTGTATAAACTAATTTAATCTTCACACCAATTTATGAGTTAGGTACTATTATCATCATCTCTACTTTACCCATGGAGTACAGGGAAGTTAAGTAATGCGCCTGTGTTCCCAGTCAATAAATGGTGAACAAGGATTTGAACCAAGATAGCTTGACTCCCCCAAAGTTGATGCCTCTAATCACCATAACATGAAGCCCCTTTCAGGGATATATTTGTCTTAGCAACCCTTAACCTAGAATTGACTCTTTGTCCAGTAAATCAGACCCAGTAGAAATCAGAGTATGTGAAGAACTGAGTGCCCTTCTGTTCTGCAAGGTTCTTTGAGATCTAAGCCAGATTCCATCATTTCGTCAAGCTCAAGGTAGGAAGCTGACACTGGAGTAACGGGGAGTAAGTCTGACAGGGTCAGTTGTCCAGTACACATGGCACCCACACTCCTGTTGCAAGGCAGGAGAGGATTCACCACACCCTGGAGCAAACGGAATTATAAACTTTTTAAAACAGCTACTACTCTGCTTCTTTAATAAGATGCTTTGGGGCGTTTCCTGTGCTGGGGGAAATTAAGGTCACACCCCTTTAAATTGCCCCCTCGGCTGTAAGTGCTCTGGGGCTCAGGCACCCAGGATTAGGTCACCCAGGAACTATGAGCTGTCGCTTTAAATTGCTGGGCGTCAGCCGAGCCGGGTCCCGGGAAGGGAGGGGGCCTGTCACAGGTAGAGGGAGCAAACGAGCTCGCCAGGTAACCCCCTAGAAATGCACCTGTCTCTTTAAGTGGGGCTTCGGCACACCCTAAATGAGAGAGATGGAATCTTCTCAATACCTAGCATCTACCCTTAATTTATCTACTAAGACTCCTACCTCCCAACTCTCTCGGAGCTTGGGGGTTGAGGGAGTTGTCGGTAAAGCTTGAGTGCAAGGGAGAGTATGCGTGCCGTCCGCCGAACCTCCCCAGAAAGGACCTCCTCAAGCGCATGGTGGCAGCAGTGTTAGGCGACCGTCCCGCCGGCTAAAGCCGGCACCACGGGCACAGGCTGATCCCTTTAGAGGCCTCTGGGTCTTGCCTCCCCACTTTGCCTCGCTCTGTCGCTTCGTCCCTCCCTCCCGGCAGGCGGAGGGATCTGCCGCTGCCGGCGCCGCAGCCTAGCTTGGAAGGGCGGTGGGGTAGGGGCCGACCCTGCCCGGCCCGGCCGGCCGGAGGGAAGCGAGGGGCGGGGCCGCGTC
>SJXQ01009640.1:460182-503191 GCA_006408695.1 Aepyceros melampus | reverse complement strand
GGCTGCTGAGCACAGAGGACACATCCAGGCCTGGGTGGGTCCTATCTCCAGCCGAGGCCACGGCCAGAGCCTCACCTCAGACACATCCCCCAGTCCCCAGAACCGGTGGAAGCCCGGTGCTGTGCAGAGGACCCCTGGACAGGGCCTGGGGCGGCCAGGGGGGAAGCTGTGCGCTTGGAGGCAGGGAGTGGCCAAGAGTCCACCAAGATGGGGCCGAGAGACCGACTGACCCCTGAGACAGCAGGCCGCAGCCCCGCAGAGCTCTCGGTCCGCACGGGACCATCTGTCCAGCCAGGCGCCAGCGGTGCAGACGCTCTGGCGAGCCGCACCAGGTCCTACCGGGGAGGAGGGACCCCACGATGGGCCTCAGAGCCTGGGGGCTGAGTGGGACTCGGTGGACGCGTGTCCCCAGCAGGGAGGGATGGCGTGAGAGGCCTGCCCAGGCCCGCTATGCCCTGTGCTGGTGCGAGAGTGCCAGATGGTCTCGTTAACCACAGACTTCCTCAAACTTGGCTTCATGCTTCCTCAGGGTGGGAGCCCCTCTGGGAGCCGGCCTGTCATGGTCAGAGGTTCAATCCTCAGCAGGATGGCCCTCAGGTGAGGTTCTACCGGTATTTGCTCCCTAGGACAGCGGCCTTAGAGCCGGTCCCTTGTGCCACCCGGCAGGCAGTACAGCAATGCTCAGCGTGGCCCGGTGAGGGACCCTCCCAGCGTCCGCTGGGTAATAACCCTGACGCTGCGCCCTGTACCGCTGGAGAAGGCAGTGGCAAACCACTTCAGGGTTCTTGCCTTGAGAAGCCCGTGAACAGAATGAGATGGCACCTCAGGCAAAGAACTGACTCATCTGAAAAGACTCTGATCTGGGAAAGAGTGAAGGCGGGAGGAGAAGGGGGCGACAGAGGATGAGATGGGTGAATGGCATCACCGACTCGATGGACATGAGTGTGAGCAAGCTCCGGGAGACGGTGAAGGACAGGGAGGCCTGGCGTGCTGCAGGCCATGGGGTCGCAACGAGTTGGACAGGACTGAGTGACTGAAGTGAACTGAACTAAACTCTACTGCGAGCTCACAGCAGAGCCCTGGGGCTGTAGACACGTGATCGCACAGGGATGGAGCAAAGAGCAGCCACTCATGTCTGACCTGTCTGCTGTAGAAAAGACCGTTTTCACTAAATACTTTAATAAGTGGCTCTTAAAGTCTCGGTTTAAATGTTTAGAAATGACATCTTTCCAATCCCAAAGAGAGGCAATGCCAAAGAATGCNTCCTGGGGCCTGGAAAACTGGCGACGCAGGTGAACTGAACTTCCCGACGGCAAGGGGGGGGGGCTGCTGACCACCAGGAGAGTCGGCCTGGCCGGGGGGCGCTGTGATGGGCACAGTGCTCTGCGGTCACCACGCAGACTCCTGGGGGCCGGGAGCCCACGTGCACAGTCCCCCACACACAGGTACATGCCTGCACACTGACGCTTGCTTACCTTCACACACTCAGCTTTCACGCTCACACACTTGTGCTCTCATGCACACTTACATGCATACGTGCCTGCACACACGCACGTTTGCTTCCATACACTCAGCTTTCACGCTCACATCCCTGTGCTCGCATGCACACTTATCCACACTCACACATGCTCGTTCATGCACACGTGCTCACGCCGGTTCACATACAGTTCTTGCCCACCGTGCTCTCTGCACGCGCACACACACGGGTAGCACAGCTGCGGGGACACTTCAGCGTCCCGGGTGTGGCGAGGCCCCGTCTGGAGAAGGCACCCTCTGTGTGTTAGTGCTGCTCACACGTGTCTGTGCTACAGAAGGAAGTGGGGGTGACGTGCAGAGAGCTGGACCACGTGCGGGGCGCGATGTGCGGGCCAGAAGCCCGCCTCTGTAGGGACCGCGGGAGTGCAGGGCAGATGGGTGTTTTCAGTGCTTTTAGTCCCTGTGTGAGAATCAGTGACGTGGTGGCTTTGTACTGTTTATACAGTGATTTGGAAGAGGGAAGTTTCTATTTATTATTTGAATACAGGGTAAGACTCCCCTGCCTTTCAGAGGTCATACTCTGCTCCACTAACTCCAGGCTGATTTCTAGGTATTCCTTCTGTGCATCTGAGTATATTTAACACCAAGATTGAGGAGGGGGGAGAAGGTTATACTCAGATAAAGCTGGTTATATGAGAGTGTAATGTATTACCTCAACTTTTGACTTATTTTATAACACCTAACTAGTTTAATGTTTATCTCATTAGACTTGAAAGTGTCGAGTCTTGCTTGTATTGTACATTGAAGCCTACGTTTTTAAAAACCAATTTTGTATTTTTCTTGCGGAGGTCTCTGCTGTCGTCTCTCTCCCGTGCTAGGCACGCATCTAGGTAGACACGATGCATCTAATTTTGTGGGAGCCGGATCAGCCACCAGACGAGATGCAGGACCGAGGACCTCCACCTGATGAATAGCTTGCCTCCTGAACGAATGCCCAGAGCTGGACTGTGTTTTGTTTTAAATGTGTGTCTTAATACCAGAATGGCAGAGGCAGCAATCGTGTGGAGGTGACTTTAAGACGCGTGTCTCTGTGAATGCTGCGGGCACCCCCGTGGAGTCTGCCGAGCTCAGTCCTGGGGGAGGAACGCTGCTCTGGACGCCACCTGTGAGGTCGAGGAAGGCAGCGGCGTGCCTTGGCCTAAGTGCACTCGGCACAAACCCCAGTGATTAACAGGCCCGGTTCATGCCCGGCGTGACAGTAAGGACATTGTGAAGACTTTCCTAAAGGAGTTGATGTCTGCAGAGCGTCCTGCATCTGTGTGTCTGTCCTGGCCCTGGCACGCGTGTTGTCTGTGCCTGCGTCTTATCCTCTGTCTCCCTCTCCTCCCCTCCCCACTCCGCTGGACCCCCAGCCCCATCTCACCCGTAACTGGCCACGGACACCACGCACTTTTTCTTCTTTGCGGAGTCGGATGGAGTTGTGTGCCTTGTTCTTCATTTTAAAAGCAGATGGTCAGACGTTCGTGTTGCTCTGGTTGACAGTCCTCAATAAAAGGCAAAAAACAATGTTCCACACGTGATGCAGAAAGTGCGTCCATGCTGACACTGATGTTCCCAAGTCACTGCCTGCAATCTCTGCATGTTTAAGTAAAGAGCAACTTGATGCCTGTATCTCCTTTTAGGAGGATATTAAACACTGGCCAGGAAGAGAAGCGCTCACCAAGGTATTCCAAGAGGATTCCTGATGGCCCAGTGGTTAGGACTGAGTGCTTTCATTGCCCAGGGCATGGATGTGTTCAGTCCCTGGTCAGGGAACTAAGATCCCACACGCACCCAAAATAGAGTTCTTCTGAGATGGCCTCTCCTTGGCACTACCCTACCTGAGGCTTTGGAATTTCCAGGGGTTAGCAAAGGGTCGTGCCTGCCTGCTAAAGAGTCCAGTCTAACTCTCTGCGACCCCATGAACTGTAGCCCGCCAGGCTCCTCTATTCATGGGATTTCCCAGGCAGGAATACTGGAGTGGGTTGCCATTTCCTTCTCCAGGGGATCTTCCAGACCCAGGGCAGAGTCTTATGTCTCTTGTGTTAGAGGGCAGGTTCTTTACCACTAGCTCTTAATTGCTGCCAGCAATGACCAGGATTTTAAGAATTCTATTGCTAAGTCAAATAATGTCATAATAAAACTATTTGGCTTTCCCTGGTGGCTCAGATGGTGAGAATCCGCCTGCTATGTGGGAGACCTGGGTTCAGTCCTTGGGTTGGGAAGATCCCCTGGAGAAGGGAATGACTACCCACTTCAGTATTCTTGTCTGGAGAATCCCATGGACAGAGGAGCCTGGCGGGCTACAATCCATGGGGTCACAAAGAACTGGACACGACTGAGCGACTTAGTACACGAAGATTAGTTAAAATGAGCAGTTCCTGTTGTGACTGATCATGAAAAAAGAAAGACAGAAAAAAATCACAAACTGCCAAGATCAGGAATAAGGGAGAATTTAACTGCAATCCTACAGATCTTAAAAGGGCAATCAGTCAAACCAGGGACAGGCAGAATCGAAGTAACAGCTTTCCCACCCACTGCCCACAGTGCTGGTCAGAATAGGCACCAACTGAGGTTTTCTCTGTGTTATTTCAGAAACATTTCCCTTCCGAGGTCAATATCTAGTTTGCCAAGCAGAACAGCTGATATTTGCATGTGTGAGGCATAAATGTTTTTTTATTTTGCATTGCGATTCATTTGGACGCAAGGAGGATTTTGCCTGTTTCCTTAAGCAAAGGATAAACAGAAAACGTCCAACACACAGTCGCAAATACGTTGGGAAAACTGGCTTCCCTTTTACTGGGAGAGCCTGGTTGCAAGGCCACATCGTTCACAGCGAGGGGCCTCTTACGTGCCCTCACCTCTGGGAGTCCCAAGGCCCACTCCTCCCCCACAACAGGCTGCGGTCTCTGTGGAGCCTCTGGGTTTAGTCTCTGCCCTGGTCCCTGCTCTCTGCCCTTTTTACTGTGTTATAACGAGTGTGTGCGCGCATGCTCAGTCAGTCTGACTCTTTGCAACCATGCAGACGTAGCCTGCCAGATTCCTCTGTCCATGGGATTTCCCAGGCAAGAATACTGGAGTGGGTTGCCACTTCCTCCTCCAGGGGATCTTCTGGACCCAAGGATTGAACCAGCATCTCCTGTGTCCCCTGCACTGGCAGGCGGACTCTTCACCGCTGTGCCACTGGGGAAGCCCCATCGATAACAAGACGAGCCTTCTTTTCAGAGCTCTTACATTCACCATCGATTTGGATGACGCTCTCTGGTCAATTTTATAGACAGAAGGGGGACCCATGATGTGGCCCAAGCACTCAGGTGTGAGTGGCAGCAACCGAACTGTGGCCGGTGCCCAGCGGATCCAGGCTCCACGGTGCTGGGGTGGTGGAGGGAGGGGAGACCGCCCTGCCCCACCCCCCAGAGGCTATGTCCCACATCCGCGGGGCAGCATCCTGGGAAGTCTGTCCAGACACCTCCCAACATGGACTCATCACTGTCACTTCATGGGTGGAGGGGCCAGTACCCTCCTATTCACGATGCTCCTGAGGGTTAGAGAGTTACCTGAGACTCACTGATGTGTTGCCCAGGGCTGGGATGGGGTGACGTGATCTCCGGGACAGAAGCCTGATCCCAGGGACTTGCTGAGAAGGTGCTCTTAGGGAAACTAAGTTTCTGGGTAAAGCAGAAAGCAGAGAGACACTGGAGGAGACTGGGTGACCCCGAGGGGCACTAGCGGCGTCCAGGGCTCGCACGATGATGCAGGTGGGCTGGCAGTGCCCGAGCCCCGGGCCTGGCCCATCCCAGCTCCCCACGTTCACAGTGGCCTCACTGGTCACTGTCGCCCCACGTCCGGCTCTGGACCTGGGTGATGGGAGCTCCAGGCGGGGGACCCGGCCTGGCATGTGATGACGTGGTACTTGCACTCATAGGGCTCAGACCCCTGAACATGACCCCACTGACCGTGGGGCCGCACCAGCTGAGAGTGCAGAGAGCCAGAGAGTTCTGAAACAGTCTCTCAGTGGTGGGGACGGGACTTCCAACAATGGGCCCATTCACGACCAAGCACAGCCAGTACCCACTGCGGTGCGGTCCCAGGGCCCGCAGAGAGTCACTGTGGGTGATGGGAGGGCCGGGGACAGACAGAGATGACCTCATGCTTGTTATAAAGCACAGCTGTCTCAAGAGACCGGCCGGTGGGCACCAGGGCCCTGCAGTCAAAGCCGAATCACAGAGGTTGTTCCACTTTTGTTCCTCACTTTCTGTCTGCTCAGAAGGCGTGTCTGAAAGTCAGGGACACCTTCTCAACGACGCCTGTCTGAGCTCAGAGTCCGGCAGCTCCCAGCAGAGATTACACTACTCTTCCACTAACAATGGAATATTTGACCATAATTTAGAAAAATGTCCTCAAAATGTTAAACATGAAACACAAAGGGAGGGGACCCCTCACCAGTGGAAAAGAAAAGATAAGCAGACATCTGGGCAAAAACGGAGCTGTGATCACGTGAGTGGAGCCTTGAAGTCTAGCTGCACTGACCTTCGTTCTAGAATCACCAGGAGATCCTCATTAGGGAATTAAATGAGGGGACCGTCTCTGGTGGTCTAGTGGTTAAGCCTCTGCCTTGCAAAGCAGGGGTCCCGTCCCTGGTCTGGGAACTTAGAGCCCACATCCTAGGGAGCAGCCGGGCCCACAGGCCACACTAGAGTCCACGCACCACCAGGAACGATCCTGCACACCACAACGAGGGCCCAGTGCAGCCAAACAAGAAGCAAAGATTTTAGAAGACGGTGAATGAGCTGGGAAGGGCCGCAGTCAGCCTGCTGCCCAGTTGCCCTGCAGCTGCCCACCGACGAGCCTTTCGTGTGACTTATTGTCAGTGTTGTGAAGATTCTAGCTCTGCCCTGAGATGCAGGTAACTCTTCACACAGCTGTACAACCAGAGGCGGCCCGTTTGCTCCAGAACAAAAGTGAGGTTTTCTCCCCGCACAGGGGAAAGTGAGAGGCATCAGAGGAGGTCGGGAGTAGGGGGACCGCAGGACCAGGAGAGATGGGATAGGAGGATTGGTTAGCTGTGCCCACTGGCGTGTCTGCCGGCAGGAGAAAACTGGTGAGCAGAGAGGGGGATGAAGCCGCCGGGGGTGGGCTTTGTAATGTGCACAAGGTCCCCTTGGCCCACCCTCCCGGGCAGTATACAGACCAGCCACCTCCAAAACCTCCCTTGTCCTCGTTTTCCTGATGTGAGCAAACTCTCTGAAGTTTCAGAGAGTTCTGGTACCTCTCCATGGAAAATACCCTCAGAGTCTGTTTTTAAGGAAACAAACCCAAATCAGTATCTCATGACATCACTGTTCAAACATACATTTGAACTTAAGACTGGGCTTCCCTGGTGGTTCAGATGGTAAAGAATCCACCAGCAATGTGGGAGACCTTGGTTTGATCCTTGGGTTGGGAAGATCCTCTGGAGGAGGTCATGGCAACTCATTCCAATATTCTTACCTGGAAAATTCCATGGACAGAGGAGCCCTGGTGGGCTGCAGCCCATGGGGTCGCAAAGAGTCGGGCACGACTGAGTGACTACGCGCATGCACACACATGGAACCCAGTTCATGGAGATGTGTGACCAGAAGTTCCGTGCTTGCCTGCTGCCGGGGTGCCCGCCTTGGAATATGGATGCCCCACATGCTTGGATACTGTCCCAGCGGCTGGGTGATGGACGGTCCTGAGCGGCCCTGTCCTTCTCCATAGCAGCACAGTCAGGCCGGCTGTACCTCAGAGCCCAGACTGTCCTTAACTGTGAAGAATCACTGACATCCCACCCGGAGCTGCAGAGAAAGCAGGTCTTGCTCGTTCAGCTGGGGCTGCGGACGCAATTGTTCCAGAACATGATGCTGACTTTGATTGGTATTACTGGCCCCTTCAAGAGATCAGGAGTCCCAGTGCTGGATCCCGGGGATGTCCACCCAGGGCACGTGGTATGCTGGCGCTGTGGGGGGACACGCCCAGGGGTCTTTCAGGAACCTTGGACGGGTCCATGCAGAAAACTCGCTCTTCGACATCATTGAGCTGGGAGCAGTGTGTTCTAGCGGGCTGTGCTGAGCTGGTGCTAGAAGGACCCAGAAGCTGCCCCATGTCCTGTCTGCGGCCCTGGATAGGTATGTGATATAGACAGGAATTCCCCTGCATCAACTGAACATTAGGTATCACGCAAGAGGAAGATGGGATGTCCACCCAGGGCACGTGGTATGCTGGCGCTGTGGGGGGACACGCCCAGGGGTCTTTCAGGAACCTTGGACGGGTCCATGCAGAAAACTCGCTCTTCGACATCATTGAGCTGGGAGCAGTGTGTTCTAGCGGGCTGTGCTGAGCTGGTGCTAGAAGGACCCAGAAGCTGCCCCATGTCCTGTCTGCGGCCCTGGATAGGTATGTGATATAGACAGGAATTCCCCTGCATCAACTGAACATTAGGTATCACGCAAGAGGAAGACTCAGTCACAACTTTCCTTAATCAGATTTTTAAAAATTACTAAATTACCCAAGCTCATTGTGACCAAAGTTACCAGATTTTTAAAGAAGAAGTTAGGAGTCCATGTCTCCAGGGTGAACGCTAACTTTGTTCCTCCAGCCTTCTGCAGGCAACCTCCAGTTTGCTCTTATCTTTCTACTGGGGAGGTACTGTAATTTTGTGAAATTAAAAAAAAAATTGAAGCCAGATGAAAAAAATTTAAAGCTTATTAAAAACATTCATCTGAAGAGACTCCCTCATTTACCCACTGAAAGACTTTGATGGTTACTGATGTGAATCAAAAGGACCCCGGCCCCAGCCACGTAGGGCAACCGTACTAGTGGCCACTGGGAGCCATTGTCCTTTGTCTCCTGAAGGCAAAGTGCCAGACAGCGGGCTGTTTGAGCAGCGGCCCTGGCTGTGTTTTCCTGGGGGCCTCCCTACGTCCACACCCGTAGGGAAGAGCCAGCATCACCATCATTCCATTCAGGGAGGGAGATGCAGAGTCATGGCGCTGCAACACCCACCAACCCCAGATTTTCCAAGGACATGCTGGTTCACTGAGGTTCTTCACCCACGCAGGCTTTACTTCCGGTTCACGAGAGTCTTCCCCCATGCTCGCTTTACTTCCAGTTCACTGAGATTCTTCCCCAATTCTGGTTTTATTTCCAGTTTACTGAGATTCTTCTCCCTGATGCTGGCTTTACTGACTCTACTTCTGCCAGGAGAACTGAGGGCCAAGCTCGCTTGAGGCACCTTCCATCCTCTTCCTCCTCCCCTCCAGGACTGCCGTCTGGAAGGATCTGAGAGGCTCTCTTCCAGCTCATTTGCACCAAATAAGGGCCGCGTTGGTGCACGGTAAACCCAAATCAAGTGATCGCTTTCATTCAGAAATCGTTCTGTGTCTTGGTCAAATAATGAGTCTTAAAATAGCAAGACCACAATAAAGGGCGAGTGCGTGGATTAAGGCCACCGTGAAACCTTCCATGAGCTTAAGAACAGAAGAGAAGAGAGAGTCAGATAAGAACAGAAGAGAAGAGAGAGTCAGATAAGAACAGAAGAGAAGAGAGAGTCAGATAAGAACAGAAGAGAAGAGAGAGTCAGATAAGAACAGAAGAGAAGAGAGAGTCAGATAAGAACAGAAGAGAAGAGAGAGTCAGATAAGAACAGAAGAGAAGAGAGAGTCAGATAAGAACAGAAGAGAAGAGAGAGTCAGATAAGAACAGAAGAGAAGAGAGAGTCAGATAAGAACAGAAGAGAAGAGAGAGTCAGATAAGAACAGAAGAGAAGAGAGAGTCAGATAAGAACAGAAGAGAAGAGAGAGTCAGATAAGAACAGAAGAGAAGAGAGAGTCAGATAAGAACAGAAGAGAAGAGAGAGTCAGATAAGAACAGAAGAGAAGAGAGAGTCAGATAAGAACAGAAGAGAAGAGAGAGTCAGATAAGAACAGAAGAGAAGAGAGAGTCAGATAAGAACAGAAGAGAAGAGAGAGTCAGATAAGAACAGAAGAGAAGAGAGAGTCAGATAAGAACAGAAGAGAAGAGAGAGTCAGATAAGAACAGAAGAGAAGAGAGAGTCAGATAAGAACAGAAGAGAAGAGAGAGTCAGATAAGAACAGAAGAGAAGAGAGAGTCAGATAAGAACAGAAGAGAAGAGAGAGTCAGATAAGAACAGAAGAGAAGAGAGAGTCAGATAAGAACAGAAGAGAAGAGAGAGTCAGATAAGAACAGAAGAGAAGAGAGAGTCAGATAAGAACAGAAGAGAAGAGAAAGTCAGATAAGAACAGAAGAGAAGAGAAAGTCAGATAAGTTGCCCAGTGGTCAGGTGATCTTGGTCAGAAAGATTCATTCTCTCTCATCTTCCCTCTTCTTGTTTTCTTCAAGCAGACAAAGAAATAAGAGTTAAACTAAAGTATTTAATGCATTGGGCTTCCCTGGTGGCCCAGACAGTAAAGAATCCCCCTGCAATTCTGGAGACCTGGATTCAGTCCTGGGTCAGGAAGATCCCCTGGAGGAGCGCATGGCAACCCACTCAGTATTCTTGCCTGGAGAATCCCGCAGACAGAGGAGCCTGGCGGGCTACATCGGAAAGAGTTGGACATGACTAAGTGAGCACAGCACAACATTTTGGTATTATGTGCTTGGAATTAAATATCAGTGCAGATATGGACACTGTGGCTGCCCTACAAATAGGTTCATCAGTACCATCTTTCTAGGTTCCATATGTAGGCACTAATATACGATATTGTTTTTCTCTTTCTGACTTCCTTAATTCTGTATAATAGGCTCTAGGGTCATCTACTTTAGCAGAACTGATTCAAGTGTGTTCCTTTTAATGACTAAGTAATATTCCACTGTATATATGTACCACAGCTTCTTTATCCATTCATCTGTTGATGGACATCTAGGTTTGGAAGGTGGATTCTTAATCTTAGGGACCACCAAAGTCCCACTCGTCAATAATCTTTTATATCCATTTTTACATAAACTATTAAGTAGCCTGATAAGGTTGGAGAAGGAAATGGCAACCCACCTCAGTACTCTTGCCTAGAGACTCCCACAGACAGAGGAGCCTGGCGGGCTGCAATCTGTGGGGTCGCAAGAGTCAGACACGACTTAGTGACTAAACTACTACTACCAAAATTCATGTTGGAGAAGGACATGGCACCCCACTCCAGTGCTCTTGTCTGGAGACTCCCACGGACAGAGGAGCCTGGCGGGCTGCAGTCCATGGAGTCACGGAGAGTCAGACACGACTGAGTGACTAACACACACGCACAGCCTGATACAGTGGACATGGCGATTTTTCAGTGGGGTAGCAGGCAAGAATTTGATGTCCTCCTTGCTAACAGGACTGTGATGTGAGTGAGGCCCTGGGAAGGACAGGGGGATTTGGACCGTATTTCTTTGGTATCAGATCCTGCTAGAATGAACACTTGAATTTGTGTTTCACGGCTTCCACTAGGGGTGATCTGTAGCTCACCACCGGGCAGCTTCTGCACTCTGAAGCATGGGGCCGCCCTGCTAACTTCCAGCTCTTCCAAATGACTAGTTGAGGTTCCTTTGGGTGGTAACTAGATACTCAGTTCAGTTATTAAAACAAGCAACTTTTAAAGTTTGGTTTTCGCAATCCATAAGAGCCTCTCAATAAGGAAATAGAGAAAGCAAAATCTATTTTTAGTTCTTTGGTTTCTAAAATGAAAGGTAACTCTGCCTCAGCTTGAGCAAAAAGAGTTCTGAGAAGGTTGAGGGATCTGAAAAGAATGGAAGTGGGGGGAGTGCCATCGGTGAGGGAGACTGAGAGGCCCACACCTCCAGCCTAGAATAAAGGAGTCGGCTGGTGAATACAGTCATTAACATTGGAACAACTTTGAGTGGCATCAGAGGGTATAGACTGACCTGGTGATCATTTCCTAATGTGTAAAAATACAAAGTTACTGTGTTGTACACCTTCAACTAGTACATACAATATTATAGGAGTATAAGTTAGTCATGGGCTTCCTAGGTGGTGGTAAAGAATCTGCCTGCCAATGCAGGAGACATAAGAGTCTTGAGTTCGATCCTTGGGTCAGGAAGATCCCCTGGAGGAGGGCATGACAGCCCACTCCAGTATCCTTGCCTGGAGAATTCCCTGGACAGAGGAGACAGTCCTTGGGGTTGCAAAGACTTGGACAGGACTGAAGTGACTTAGCATGCACGCAAGTAAATTAGACTTCAATTTTTAAACCATTGAAAGAATGGGGGAGAAGCTGAGGAAGCAGGCTTTGGTGAGTGGTCATCCAGCCCGCAGGCAGTAATGGGGGTCCTTCTTGGGTACCCTGTGTCAGTCCCTGCGGGGTGCAGATTTGGGGGTTTGCTCTCACGTCGTGGAGGTGGGGAAAGGAGGATGTTTGCCCAAAGAGGGACGGGCTGGATGCCCCTGGCCACTGCAGGCCAGGGATGTGGAGCACTGCCCTGCACCGGGCCCCTCTGAGCTTGTCCCCATGGCAACCATGGGCACCCACCTACCAAATCTGAACCTGCCGCTTCTGGTCTGAGAGCTCGGGGTGCATCACCGAATGTCCCCGTGGGGCTCATACGCTGCTGGTGGAGATGCTGAATACTGGGGGCGAGCCCTCAGGTAGGAGGATCAGCTCCGTGGTGGGACAGAGCCCCAGGGGAGCCTGAGTGGTGAATGGGCAGTGGGCCTGCAGGGAGACGAGGGGATCGAGCAGGGACCCGAGTGAGTAGGCGGTAGGCGGTTTTAGGGAGGTGCTTGCCGGGTCTCCACTGCGCGGTTGCGCCTAGATAGTTCTGTGCCTCCGTGTGTGGCCTTTGCTCCCCGCCCTCAGGGAGGACCCGGCCTTCTGTGAGCATCACCTCACCTCCGGATCACCTCCTGTCTGCAAAGTCCTCCGGGGAAGGAAGAAGCATGGTTCATTTGTCAGCTAGGTTGCTGCTTTTTCAGTAGTACCTTACGGAAATTTGAAACGTGTTTTAAAGGATAATTAAATACCAAACATAGCAGATGTTCACTTTTTGCAAGGAGAGATTTTGTGGCTTGATCTCACGTCGGTCACATTTTATTGTTCTCGTGAAGTGAAGTAATTAAAGATGCTAAGTGCTGCTGCTGAGCAAAGCCAGGGTGTGCCTAGCTCTCCTAAGTGCCGCACCAGTTATCGGAACAGAATGAGGACTCTTCCTGTTCATCCTGAGGGTGTCCTATGTATGTTTTGGTTACTGAGCAACAGTAGTCAAAGCATTTTCATACGCTTTGTCTCATTGTTCTGTTAACAAAAATATCAGATTGGATAGAGGGAATGCTCATTTCTTAGGAGATGAGATATTTGACAATGGTAAATACAAACACAGGAAACAACATGATTTTGAGAAGTTTTCTGAGATTTTTGGTAACCATGAAGGAATTAGTAACTTAAAGTGATTGCTTCCTCTAAACATCAAAGTCAAATAATGAGCTTTTGTTCTTTTTTAATAACTAGGTTTTTCCTGCTTATAAAAACCTGGGGGAATACTGAGAGATAAAAATTAGAAAATAAAAACCACTCATAATTCTGCTATCCACATGTCATCTCTTTGATCGTCTTTGTGCTTCTCCCTTTTAGCATCTATGCAAATATAAGGAGCCCTACTGAAAATTAATGTGGGAATTCTCTCACATTATTAAATATTTTTCTACCACATGATATTATTGGCTGTGTAGCTTTCCCCTATTACTACAATTTTTAAAACAAATTCCCTACACAAGTATTCAGTTTACCTTCCATTTGGGGGAGACATTTTTTTTTGTTATAAAGTACCTCCAATTTTTCCAGTTTGAGAAATAGTAATGGTTTTATTTCCTCTAAACATCAAAGTCAAATAATGAGCTTTTGTTCTTTTTTAATAACTAGGTTTTTCCTGCTTATAAAAACCTGGGGGAATACTGAGAGATAAAAATTAGAAAATAAAAACCACTCATAATTCTGCTATCCACATGTCATCTCTTTGATCGTCTTTGTGCTTCTCCCTTTTAGCATCTATGCAAATATAAGGAGCCCTACTGAAAATTAATGTGGGAATTCTCTCACATTATTAAATATTTTTCTACCACATGATATTATTGGCTGTGTAGCTTTCCCCTATTACTACAATTTTTAAAACAAATTCCCTACACAAGTATTCAGTTTACCTTCCATTTGGGGGAGATATTTTTTTTTGTTATAAAGTACCTCCAATTTTTCCAGTTTGAGAAATAGTAATGGTTTTATTAGAAGGAGTCACATAAGTAGTAAATTGTTTTTTTTTTTAATTTTTATTTTTTAGTTTGTTTTGCTTTACAATACTGTATTCATTTTGCTATACATTGACATGAATCAGCCACGAGTGTACATGAACTCCCAATCCCGACCCCCACCTCCCCGCTCCCGCCCCACACCATCTCTCTGGATTATCCCGGTGCCTCAGTCCCAAGCATCCTACATCCTGCATCAAACCTAGATCGGCGATTCATTTCACTTATGATATCATACATGTCGCACTGCCATTCTCCCAAATCATCCCTCCCTCTCCCTCTCCCACAGAGTCCAAAAGGCCGTTCTATACATCTGTGTCTCTTTTGCTGTCTCTCGCGTACAGGTTTATCATTACCATCTTTCTAAATTCCATATATATGTGTAAGTATACTGTACTGGTGTTTTTCTTTCTGGCTTACTTCACTCTGTATAATCAGCTCCAGCTTCATCCACCTCATTAGAACTGATTCAAATGTATTCTTTTTAATAGCTGAGTAATACTCCATTGTGTATATGTACCACAGCTTTCTTATCCATTCATCTGCTGATGGACATCTAGGTTGCTTCCAAAAATAGTGCTGCGATGAACATTGGGGTACACGTGTCTCTTTCAGTTCTGGTTTCCTCAGTGTGTATGCCCAGCAGTGGGATCGTTGGATCATAAGGCAGTTCTATTTCCAGTTTTTAAAGGAATCTCCACACTGTTCTCCATAGTGGCTGTACTAATTTGCATTCCCACCAACAGTGTAAGAGCGTTTGGGGGAGACATTTTAAAACACCACTACAGTGAGTAACTGTGTCTGCTAATATTTATGCATTTGTATAAGTCATTTATTTATATAAGTCATTAAATTTTTGGGCTCCAAAATCTCTGCAGGTGGTGACTGCAGCCTTGAAATTAAAAGATGCTTGCTCCTTGGAAGAAAAACTATGACCAACCTAGACAGCATATTAAAAAGCAGAGACATAATTACTTTGCCAACAAAGGTCCATCTAGTCAAAGCTTTGGTTTTTTATGTATGGATGTGAGAGTTGGATTATAAAGAAAGCTGAGCACAGAAGAAATGATGCTTTTGAACTGTGGTGTTGGAGAAGATTCTTGAGGGTCCCTTGGACTGCAAGGAGATCCAACCAGTCCATCTTAAAGGAATCAGGCCTGAATGTTCATTGGAAGAACTGATGCTGAAGCTGAAACTCCAATACTTTGGCCACCTGATGTGAAGAACTGGCTCATTTGAAAAGACCCTGATGCTGGGGAAGATTGAAGGCAGGAAGAGAAGGGTTCGAAAGAGGATGAGACAGTTGGATGGCATCAAAGACTCGATGGGCATGAGTTTGAGCAAGCTCCAGGAGTTGGTGATGGATAGGGAGGCCTGGCATGCTGCAGTCCATGGGGTCACAAAGAGTGGACACGACTGAGCGACTGAACTGAACTGAACTGATATAAGTCACACTTTAGTGAACAGGGATGTTTATGCATCTTTATATGCGTCTCTGATTTTTCTTGGAATAAACTTCTGGAACCAAGAGTCTGAATATATGGAGTCTTTTTTTTTTTTCAATTATAAAATTCATTTTATTGGCCCATTTTTTTGAAATATTGAAAGTAGTTTTAATTAAGGTTATAAGAAAGGTTGATCAAAAGCAAACCCCTGCTTGCCAGTTTGTCTAATATACACATTAACAGTAATAGAAACTTGTATTAATTTATGTTTCAGATAAATGGAACTTAAGTGTATAAAATATTAAAACATTAAGACTATCATTCTTCAAATAATATCATCCATTGTCCCTTGCAAATTAAAATACAAATTAGCTTTTCTCTTTAAAAAATTGAATATTTATTTATTTAGCTGCTCTGGGTCTTAGTTATCATGTGCAGGATTTTTTTTTTTTTTCAGCCACAGAAAGCAGGATTGTTAGTTGTGCCACGCACACTCTTAGTTGTGGCATCTGGGATCTAGTCCTCTGACCAGGGATCCAGCTCAAGCCCACTGCTTTGGGAACAGTAAGGCTTAGTCACTGGACCACCAGGGAAATCCTTACAGCTTTTCTTTGAGATAGTCTGTGATAATAGACACTTCAAAGTGATTTCTGAGAATGTCCTTCCCATTGACACCTGCAAGTACGTGGTAGAATCACTCAAAGAAATGTTAATTTGATAGAAAAAAAAAAGACAGCTTGTGGGATTTTGTTAATTAATAGTGAAGCTGAACTTTTAATTTATTTTCATGTTGTAACTACTGTCTTTCTTCTTGGATAAATTGTTTACCTTGGCTGTTTTTTGAAAGTATTCTATTCGGCATATGAAAGGTGACCGTAATTACTCATATTTAGAAAGCTTTTAGTGGCTCCTGGACTTGTCTCCAATTGCAGACTCTGCTCGGCTAAACTCAAGACCAGCTCCTGGCACCCCTTCCTCTGGGCCTCTCCTCGAGGCCTGTCCTAGGCCTGCCTCCTCCCGGGGGCAGGGTGAGGGGCAGCAGGAATCCTGCTAGGGAGGGGTGGAGAGTCCCCTCCTCGGCTGGTCACCCTGGCCTGCCCTCACCCTTGCCGTTGTCCTCCGTAGTTCCCCACCTGCTGACCCCCCGCCCCCGCTCTGTTCCTCCACTCTGAATCCCCGGTTGCATTTGCTGTATTTGGAGTTAAGCCCAGTCTCTCTTCTATTGTGAAAATCTTGTTATTGAGGAGGGGAGATAATTGTTCCTTTTTTTTTTAATCAGAGCACAGTTACTTCACAGTGTTGTTAGTTTCTACCTTACAGCAGAATGAATCAGCCACACATACATGTATCCACCCTTCCGTGGATTTCCTTCCCATTTAGGGCGCCCCCGCGCCGGGTTCCCGTGCGCACAGTGGGTCCTCATTCGCTGTCTCTTTTATACGTAGTTGTGCATGTCTGCCGCTAGCCTTGACCCCAGGGCAGTAGCCCGGGATAACACTTTCCTTACCCGTTTCACAAATGCCATCCTCAACACCACACAGCGTACGTATCTGAGTTCATTTAATTATCTTGACGTCCTTGTGAGGTAGGCACTATTTTGCGGACATGAAGACTGCGGCCCAGAAAGGCTGCTCACTCGCCCACTGTCACACAGCGGTCAGCCCGGGGGCGAGGAGCAAACCTGGCCAGTCTGCTCCTAATGCCACCACAGGCACGGTCTCACGGGCTTCAAGGTTGGAGGGAAGGGGGCTCGTAGATTTGCAATCAGCAGAGACGTCCCCTTCTAAGCGGTTTTATTTTTCTTTGTGTTAGAAGAAAAAAGTATAAATATATATATACATATATATACACAAGTATATATATGTATATATATAATCACATTTTCTTTATCCATTTATCCTCCAGTGGACACTGAGATTACTTCCTTATCTCAGCTATTGTAAATAATGCTACAGTGAACATGTGTTTAGATATCTCTTCAACATAATGACCTCTTTTCCTTCGGATTACACCCAGAAGTGGGATTGCTGGATTGTCTGGTAGTTCTATTTTTAAAAAAATGTTGAAGAACCTCCACACCATTTTCTATTGTGGTTAAATTGATTTGCATTCCCACCAACCGGGAACATACCATGCGAACCAACAATTTCACTGGAAAAAGTGATCCTATTTGGACTCCTCTGAAACACTATAACCACAACAATTATTTGCCAGCACTCTGCTCCCCTTAGGGAGCTTCCCTGCTGCCTCAGAGGGTAAAACGTCTCTCTGCAATGCGGGAGACCGCGTTCAATCCCTGGGTCAGGAAGATCCCCTGGAGGAGGAAATGGCAACCCACTCCAGTGTTCTTGCCTGGAGAATCCCATGGACAGTAGAGCTGAGCATAACAAAGTCTGTGTTGGGGAGCAGGAAGTCTGTTCCTCTCGAGGGTAGCTGCCCACTTCCCGGGGGAGTGAAAGTAAGTGTCGAAGGGCGGACCTTCAGTTTTCTCTCTGGCCACCATGAACAGGGTCCTCTTGCAGACGCCCAGATCCCAAATCTGCCCTGGCCACACGCCTCATCATCCTGCTGCCAGGACGCTGGAAAGCACCTGAAAGGATGGACTGATGTGACTGAAGAATAAACAGATGATGGCATCTATTTCAATCCTTACTTGGTCTCCAGAGGCGTCATCAGGCTGTGACTCGCACGTTTGCGCTCGGTCAGGTCCAGCTCTTCACGACCCCATGGACTGTAGCCCACCAGGCTCCTCTGTCCATGGGATTTTCCAGGCAAGAATGCCGGAGTGGATTTGTTTAGTGTCATTCTCCATATCACGAGTGCCTGCAGCTTTTAAAAACGCAAACACATGTGGTATTCCGGTGCTTACTGATTTCCAGGCAAGAGCAAAGACCCTAATGTTCAAGGAGCTTTCTTGGGGGAAAGAATCTAAAAAGAGCAAGAAAGTTATGGGGTGAGAGCAAACCAGCAATAAATTCCAACGTGAAGGGCAGCTGTTGTTAGGATGGTAGAATAGAACTGGCGGTGCTGCGAGGGGCCTGTGAGCACCCGTTGGTCGCCAGGCACTGCTGGGATGTTGTGACAACCAGCTATAGAGACTCAGGCCTGCATGAGTCCCCGGCCCGGACTGGGGGTGCACACACCAGGACCGAGGGCCAGCTGGAGCTGCGCCCGAGTGCTCGGAGCTGGGGTGGACGCGCAGGCACCCGGAGCTCGGCAGGATGGAGGTTCCGCTAGATCAGGGTTGGGGCGTGCAAGGCAGCAGAGGAGAGGAGAGGGCAGGATAAGGGGATGGGTGTGCCAACCTCTTTGGCATCCTCCTCTCCGGAGGCCACCTGGGCACCCTCTGTGTTGGCCCAGGAAAGACAGTGGGCTTGGTTGTTTTTCTAGGGAATTAAGAGGCGACTAGAACCACGCCTGAAAATGCTGCAGCGGGCCTGACAGGCCTCTTTATTTAAAAACAAACATCTCATTGTTTGGTAGCTTTGGGGTTTGTTTTGCAAAATTAAACCTGGCAATGGAGATCAGATTTTTGTATCCTTTCACTTTTCATGAAAAAGACTCAAGAGAAAGGAAATGTATTATATTCTTAAATGGGCTTCCTTGGTAGTTTAGACAGTAAAGGATCTGTCTGCAATGCAGGAGACCTGGGTTCTATTCCTGGGTCTGGAAATTCCCTTGGAGAAGGGAATGGCTACCCACTCCAGTATTTCTGCCTGGATTGTTCCACGGACAGAGGAGCCTGGAGGGCTAAAGTCCATGGCGTCACAAAGAGTCAGACACAACTGAGCAACTAACACACACACATTCGTAAATACTCTTGGAAATAGTGTGGAGGGTTTGATTTTTTTTTTTTTGAGTCATTAAAATAAGTTTTAAGTGGCAGCACTATTAAACTGTCTTTTTCCTTCCAGCTGAGTTAACAGCTCTTCTGTGTCTTGGTTGAGCGATCTGCGTTCAACGCTGGCTGCCCCTGGATAGTTAGAAACAAACCAAGACAGGAGACAACGCCTAGTGACTCAGATCCCGGGTGGCCTGGGGGTCAGACTGAACTTTCTGGTCATCGTAAGGTGTGGCCGCAGTTGCGAACCTCTGTCTAAAACTCGACTACCCAGACTCCACACGCCCAGCTCCCCAGGGAGTTATTTAAGCACATCACATACACCAGCGACTTAAAACCCATGCGTGTTTTGTTTCCCTTCTCACCAGCATTTGTAGCGGAGAGACCTCGGGAACGCAGGCTGCAGAGGAGCACCGCCTTCGTGGTGTAACGGAGCAAATGGAAGGAGATGCAGAGTTTCGGTTCCCAGTACAGAAACCCGAGGAAGTGGTATTCTGGCTTTCGGCAATGCAGCAACGCTGAAACATGTCCAAGGCAATAAACTCGCATGGCACTAAACCAGAGCCCCGTCGCCTCCTGCTGGTTTGGGTTACGGACAGGGTGAGCCCTCAGAGTTTGCAGCCACAGGGTCCCAAGGTATTAACAGGGAGTCCCTCCGTCAGGCAGGTGAGGTCCTTCCAGTCCCATTTACAAATTCAGTTCAGTTCAGTTCAGTCGCTCAGTCGTGTCTGACTCTTTGCGACCCCATGAATCGCAGCATGCCAAGCCTCCCTGTCCATCACCAACTCCCCTACAAATTAGGTCACAGAATTTAGAGGGAGGCCCAGCAGTCCCTGACAGGCCAGAGGGTTAGACACGTCGGGGTCGGGATCCATTTGGGCAGTTCCCTGTCCTTCCACGACTCAGCCATGTGAGCTTGGAGTTATGGGCCCAAGCCAGACTTAACGGCAGACTCTGGACACTGACCCCAGGGCTCTGCCTTGCTGGGCCCTTTCATGCTTCCAGGAGCCCCTCGGCCCGAGGTGGCTCACTGCCTCTGAGGGGTCTCACTGCTTCTGAGACTCCCCACCCCGGTCCCTGACCCCATCGTAGTTCTTGTTCCGTTCAATTCTACCACCATCATCTCAGAACAGGCACACTCGTGCCCTCCTTTCTGGGTGCTGACGCTGGGTCTGGGTCGTGTGCTGTGACGTCCTGGGCCGAGCTCCGCCGATACTCACTCTTGAGTCCCCCAGGTGACGCCCTGCGGGCCCACCCTCACACGGTGTGACCACAGCATGTCCACCCCCACTGCCGCCCCCTGCAGACAGAGGCCTCCGTCCTCCAGGCAGCACAGAGCAGCGAGATGGCCACAGCATCGCCGCCTTCTTGCCTGCCACCCTGGATTCACCCGAGTTCAGCGTGAGCACATTTGCAAAAAAGCTTTCCTCCCGTGGTTAGTGTGGTCGTGCTGGGGGACCCCCCCAGCCCACAAGGTGTCCGGGTCACGTCAGCTGCAGGCCAGGCTGCCCCCTCCTCAGGGTCTCCCCGCCAGGGGCCTGGGACTGACGGAGAACGGGGCAGAGGAAAGAACAGCAGAGCGACTTGGCGACGCCCTGCAGCACCGGCCACATCCCAGCGCCTGACACCAGGGCTGGCTGGGGGCAGGCCCCCGGGGCAGGCCCGGGAGGACAATATGAAACGTGTGAGACTAAGGAGGCCATCTGTCGGCCTCTTCCCTCCTGGCCTCTCCTCCGCATGCAGAGTACACGCCTGCCTCCCCGCCTCCAGGCTCCATGGCCAGGACTGAGGATTTGAGATCGCGGGGCCAGTGCTGGTGGGCGGGGAGCTGGGGTGTTCCTTGAGAGGCTCCTGTCGCCTCTCCCAAGGAAGGAGGTCCCAGGCCGTGTGTCTGGCTTGTGTCTCAGCCTTCTGGAAGGATCTGGTAGGGAAGCTCCCAGGGGAGGGGAGCTCCAAACAGCGTGTTGGTGCCACCATCTAGAGCTTTGCCCCATCTCAGCTCTTTCCCTGAAGACTGTGCTGTGAGAAGTGAAACACTCATCTGACTGATTTGCACAGACTCTTACTTCCATAGATCAACCCATTGTGCGTGCTGTCGCTTCATTATGTCTGACTCTTTGCGACCCACTGGACAGTAGCCCGCCAGGCTCCTCTGTCCATGGGATTCTCCAGGCAAGGATACTGGAGTGGGTTGCCAGTTCCTTCTCCAGGGGATCTTCCCGCCCAGGGATAGAACCCAGGTCTCCTGCACTGAAAGTGAGTTCTCTACCTTTCGTGCCACCTGCAAAGCCATGGATCAGCCCATTAGTTTATACATTTTCTTTGCTTCTCAAGTTATCTGGGGTGCAGAATCAAGTTGTTTTTTTCTATCTTCAATTTCAATGAAATTTTAAAAAGAGCTGCAAAGTACACAGCACATTTTTCTATTATTAATTTAACATATGTAAGGTTTCTTTGACCCACGTTGTAGCCCCGGTGGCGCTAGTGGTAAAGAGCCTGCCCACCAACGCAGGAGACGTAGGAGACCCGGGTTCCATCCCTGCGGCAGGAAGATCCCTGGAGGAGGAAATGGCAGCCCACTCCAGCATTCTTGCCTGGAGAAGCCCATGGACAGAGGAGCCTGGCGGGCTACAGCCCACGGGGTCACAAAGAGTCGGGCACGACGGAGCGACTGAGCATGCGCGAAGATTTCTACGCGGTTTTGGATTCCTTCCTGCCGGTTTCCCTGCTCATCTCCCAAAGGCCACCTTTGAGCACCACGGTTCTGAAGGACCTTTGCCTCCTTGTGGGTTTGCGCAGTGCGTCACGTTTAGAACCTTCTAGATGTAACTTTGTTTCTGACTAGGAACCTGAACTCAGCTCCTGACAAGCTGACGGAGAGAATTTATCCAGATTAGGGAGCTTGCACGGCACACGTTTTATTGGGCCTTTGCTTTGGGCCTCCCTGTGTCTCTGTCCTTAAGCCCCACGCCATTAATCTTCTCGGTTGCTTTCAGGCAAATGATGAGCTGTGCGCGTGCCCGGCCATCCTTCCCGTTGGATTGTATTTCAGGTGGACAAGCGTGGGCTTGTCGGGAGCAACCCCAGAGGCGCCTGTGGCCACCACATCGCCCCTCCCTTCGCAGGGTCCTCTTCCTTTTCTCTGACTCTGCTTTGGAGAGTGCTTCCTTAGCTTCGGGAAGAGGCTGTAATGTAACTCATCGTCTGTTAGCTCTGAAAGCCAGTGTGGACGTGCAGAGGCCAACTGGATCACCACCAGTAACTGTGCTGCCGGCCGCGAAGCCAGCCCGGCCTCTGAAAGGGTAAGTGCCGCTCTGCTGGGGGACGCAGGTCGGGTTTCGCTGGCTTTCTGTCAGATTGCGTCCTTCCACCTTTCCTCTCCATGATGACAGTCATCGAGCACCTATGTATTGAGTGCCTTTTGGTTCCAGACAAGGCTGCGTCAGTGAGACTCTTGGTTGGAAACAGGAGGAACTACTTCTGAAAAACTTTGCAAAAAAAAAAAAGTGAATGGATGGGAGGGATGGTCAGCAGCTCACAGAGCTGACAAACAGTCTAGAGAGCGGCTGAGGGAAAGCCGGCAGGATGGAGGAGACCAGGGGCGAAGCCACAGGCAGGGATCGTCACCAGGGCCCGCACGCGCCTACTCCGCTGGCCCAGCGCCCTGCTGCGCCCAGCCCTCAGGATCCGAACACGAGCCCTCCTGTGGGCAAATGCAGGTCCTGAGCTCGGCTGATGCTGCCAGGACCTGGCATTTGAGTAGAAGTTGGCGGGGGCTTCCACGAGCAGGTGAGTGTGGACAGTGACCAACTGGGGGTCTTTGCAAGCGTCTCCCCCTGGGACTGTACTGTGGCGAGTCAGGGGGCCTCGTGTGTCCTGCAAAGAGAATGGACGCCCCTCCTCCAGGCCAGGGCGGCCCGATCTCCACGACACTGATGGTTTAGGGTGAGCTGTTCTCGGTGGTACTGGGTGGGCCAGCTGCCTGGGCACTGGGGGACGTCGAGGAGCACCTCTGGCCTCTATTCACTGAGTGCACGAGCTGCCCCCTCTTCAGGAATGACGACCGATAGGCAATAGTATCTGCCCCTCCTGACCGCGGCCCCCAACCCCATCAGAGGTTTTGTTAAAGTTCCGCAGTGCACATCAGAGCTCCTGGAGCAGAAACCCTGGGACCTGAGGTTAGAGCTTGCTTTTTAAAGTCTTCCCAGATGGTTTTATGCATGCTAGAGCTTGAATGCCGTGGATATGGGACTTTGTAAGTAGGGGCAGGGAAGGGTGGTTAGGTTTCCCTTCTAGAAAGTCACTCTGGCAGGCAGAGAAGTTTAGAAAGGCCGGGATGGAGAGGATGAAACCTGCGATGAAGACTGAGGTAGATGTGGAGCAGAGACCGGATGTGAACTCTCGGGGGTGGTTCTCACAAGACGCACTGTGGGTGCAGGGACATGTGCCCAAGCACCCCTAGCTTCCTGATTTGGAGGATGGTGTGATGGTGCCCGAGATTGGGAAAATCAGGATGACTCCTAGGAGAAGAGAAGGAGCTCAGAGTAGGACCCGTGGGGCTCTGGGGGCTGACGGAACCCCCGATGGAGGCCAGTGTGGAGACGGGGTGTGGCGCCATCAGCAGCCTAGGGGTCACTGCAGAAGAAGCAAGAGGGCAGAGCAGAGCCCTGTCAAGCCAGCAGCACGTGGGCAAGGGGAGGACCCGGGAGACAGACAGAGGAGAGAGGCCAGGGAGACGGGACGAGGAGCAAGGGGCCAGAGCTGAGGGAGACCACAGGAGTGACCCCTGGCCGGGTGCCAGGACGAGGTGATGGACAAGGGCCAGGGGTCTCACACTCTGCGGATAAGAAGTGGCCTTTGCAGGAGTGATTTTGGTAGAGTCGTGAGAGTAGAAATCAGATCACAGCAGCGATAAGTAAGGGGCAAGACGGCGAAGGAGAAGAATCCCGTCTTTAGAGGGAACAAGACGGTTGACAGCACTCACCGGGGGCTGAGAGGCAAAGGAGGGCTTCTGTTTGTCCCTAAAGCTTTTAGCCATGTCGCCGACACACAGTCTACCGCACGTGTGTAAGCCCAGATACTTTGGCCAGTGTTGATAGATGTCTGCACCTGCGAAACGTTGCCACGATCCAAGCGGAGGCTGTGTCCTCAGCCTCAAATCCCTGCTTTCTCCTGGGAAGTCCTCCCCCTGGTCCTGCCCCGCCCTCCTCTCTCACCCCAAAGCAACCACTGAGACGGGCTTTTCATCATGATCCATTAGTCTGTGTTTTCCAGAATTCTATCCGAGTGGAATGCAAGCTGTTGGCTGTAATGTATAAGGTAGTATAAACACACACGCACACAGACGTTCCTACACTTTCTTCTGGGTAAATACCTAGGCTTGAAAAGGGGATTCAAATTGTAAACTATGCTTAACTTTTTAAGAAACCAACGTGGCGGCGTGTTTCACGTCGTCACCGGTTGGAGGCCGAGTTCCGTGCCCCGGCCCACACTTGGTGTGGCCCCTTTTCAAGTTTAGCTGTTCTCCGGGGCCTCTGCTAGCATCTCATCCTGGTTTTCATTTGAGCAACATGTCTGTTTGCCAACCCTGGATCTTCTCTGCTGGAGTGTCTATTCACATCTTTTGCCCATTTAAAAATTTTGTTGTTTCTAGTGATTTTCCTCATTCAAATCTTACAGGGTTCCTGCACTCACTGTGTGTGTGTGTGTGTGTGTGTGTGTGTGTGTGTGAAGTCACTTCAGTCGTGTCTGACTCTTTGCAGCCTCTCCAGGCAAAAATACAGGCAATATTCTCCAGGCAATACTCCAGGCAAAATTCTCCAGGCAAGAATACTGGAGTGGATTGCTATGCCCTCCTCCAGGGCATCTTCCCCACACAGGGGTCAAACCCCTGTCTCCTGGGTATCCTGCATTGTCCAGCTGGTTCTTTACCATTAGCCCCACCTGGGAAGGCCCCCTCACTCACTGGAAAGGGATCAAATATTTAATGAGGAGAAATTATGAAAGGGTTAGAGATGCTAGGCTTACACAGACACTGCCACGAACGTGGTTTTCTTAAACAGTTTCCCTTCCCTTTGGCGTTTTTGCCCTTGTGAATGTGTCTTCTTTCTTCAATGACTGAAAGATACACCACAGCGTGAAGCAGCAGCAGGATGCGAATAGAAATCCGGAATCCGCTGCTCGGAAGCCGCGTTGCAGCGCCGGGTCCCCTGGTGCCTTTGTGGCCTTTCTCTCCTTTCATCTTGTTTCATCACCAGCGAGGGGGCAGCCCAGCCCCCAGTCCGCGGTCCAATCCCGTGCGGAGGTTCAGGCTGTCTCCAAGGGAACCGGGACGGTCTTCCTTTCCTTCTGCCACCCACTCCGAGTCCTGTAAGCTCATCTCTCATGTAACAGGAAAACACGCAAGAGGGGAGCTTTGTCTGCTGATGAGAAGACATCACTCGGCCCGGCGGGTCTGCGGATGGGGGCTTCGCATCGGGCTCCCTCCTCCCCCACTACTGTGGGGGTCAGGGTCTCGCTGGTGCATGGAGCCCCCAGACAGCAGGTTCACGGGCCCAGCAGTGGGGAGTGACAGGACGCTCCAAACGTGGAGGTGGTGGGAGCAGGTTGCCATGACAACACAGGTGAAGGCCCAGCCGGCACGGGGCCAGCCTGGTTTCTGTCTGCTTGTGGGTAGAGCATCCTCTTCTGGTTGGAGGGTGGTGCGAGCCTCACAGTGACCTGCAGAGGAAAGGAGCTTCACACAGGGGTAGTGTTTGTCCGAATCAGAAGCGTGTGATGACATGGTGCTCGCCCTTAGTATGTGAAATACAATCTCTTTTCTATGACACTCACAGTATACAGAGTATGTTGCGTTATTTTCTCTTCTGTTCCATAAAAAATGATGCACTAAACTGAATGCATGACCCTAACAGTTGCAGACTTGAGGTTTGGAAAAGTGCCCAGATTAATGGATAAACTTTCAGATGCTTTCCTAAGTGTGGTCGGAGGCTCACTTGCTTCCTTTCCTCTTTGAGGCAGAAAGAAACCGAGGCACAGATTCACAGACTTTCCTCCTGGGGTCCCAGCTGAGCCGGCAGGGTCTGGGCAGCCAGGCCAGGGTCCTCCCCAGTGTCCACTGCCTCCCGGCTCAGGCAGGGAAGGGGTGTCTCCAGTTGCAAAGGAGAAGTTTGTTTTTTTTTAGCCAGTTTTAGCTGGGAAAGACTGAGGGCAGGAGGAGAAGGGGGTGACAGAGGATGAGATAGTTGGATAGCATCACCAACTTAATGGACTTGAGTCTGAGCAAGCTCTGGGAGTTGGTGATGGACAGGGAAGCCTGGTGTGCTGCAGTCCATGGGGTCTCAAGTGGCCTTTACTTGAGGGCTTAATTGGTATACAAAGGCACTAGAATATAATTTCTTCCTTTTCTTTCAAAAATTTTTCAGGGATAAAAGTCCATATTCTTGGTATTTCCAAATTTCCTAAAGCAATTCATCTCAAGTTTAGAATGTTTTCTGGGAAGGTGTCCTCCGATTTGTAAAGTCCGCATACATTGTCAACACATTTTCCTGTAGAAATGCATTTCAGTTTGTCTTTATTTTTGTTTTCAACATTGAGTTCATTCAATTTAAACTTCTCTTTTTAGAATTTATTCTACCTGCTCCTGAGTTGTAGTTATTTGACACCATAGTAAATCAGTAGGGCCCCAGAATCATTAGTATAATTCCTTACTGAAAAAATAAGGCTTTGTAACGAAGCACGAAAGCATGAGAATTCTCACAGGAGTGTGATATTTATTTGAAATTGCACAGAGCTGGTTCTGTGCTTTCCTCTATGTTTTCTAGCGTGCTGTTCTTTTCTTTCCTTCCGTCTTTCCTTCCCTCACTTAATCTCTCTCTCCCTCTCATTTATTCTTGAGGCTGTGTGTGATTGTCTGTTTTGAAACATCAGCAATCTTTCTCTTTAGTCATTTACACTCTGGGCCAGTTAAATATCCAGGCCACTCACCTTTCTGTCTGTTCCATCCTCACCCTCGTCACCTTCACAGCAACGGGGTCTAAGCTGCCCAGAGAACGTGGGCTGACTCAGCACAGGCAGGAATCCTGATGAAATTTGAGGAGACCACAGCTTCCCTCCAAAGTGAAAACATAACAGTTCCTGGAGACTAGCAAGGGCATGCTGGGTTTGGAGGTGACAAGTGATGGATAATAATGCCATCTTTCTTCAGGAAAACAAGGCTTCCTGAGCGTGTGGGGAGCAGCGGCAGTGGGCGGTGATCTCACTTCTGGGGGTGGGTTGGACCTGGACAAGAGAGGCGACCAGCTCACAGGCGATCCACCAGCCAACTCCCCGGCTACCGAGCCACACTGAGCACCATCAGGAAGGTAGCATAGCACCTGCCTAAAACAGGGAAATCCCACCACGAGTCATCGGCTTTTAGCGCAGAATCAGCAGACCTACTGTGAAGTGCAAGCCGCTCAGTCGTGTCTGACTCTTTGTGACCCCGTGGACTGTACAGTCCGTGGAATTCTCCAGGCCAGATGCTGGAGTGGGGAGCCTTTCTCCTCTCCAGGGTCTCATCCTAACCCAGGTCTCCTGCATTGCAGGAGAATTCTTTACCAGCTGAGCCACAAGGAAAGCCCATGAATACTGGAGTGGGTAGCTTTTCCCTTCTCCAGGGGATTATCCCAACAAAAGAGTCGAACCGGGGTCTCCTGCATTGTAGGTGGATTCTTTGCCAACTGAGCCATCCCATGGTGTAATGGTGAGCACTCTGGACCCCAAACCCAGCCGTGAAAGGCCAGCTCATAATAGTCCTTCTGAAGCAAAGACTGAGGTTCCCAAGTGCAGATTGCTTGGGTGCAAGGGCCTAGGAGCCAAGTGGAGCCCCACTGGATTACCAGCTGAGCCACAAGGAAAGCCCAAGAATACTGGAGTGGGTAGCTTTTCCCTTCTCCAGGGGATCATCCCAACAAAGGAGTCGAACCAGGGTCTCCTGCATTGCAGGCAGATTCTTTGCCAGCTGAGCCATCCCATGGTGTAATGGTGAGCACTCTGGACCCCGAATCCAGCCGTGAAAGGCCAGCTCATAATAGTCCTTCTGAAGCAGAGACTGAGGTTCCCAAGTGCAGATTGCTTCCTCTCCAGGGTCTCATCCTAACCCAGGTCTCCTGCATTGCAGGAGAATTCTTTACCAGCTGAGCCACAAGGAAAGCCCATGAATACTGGAGTGGGTAGCTTTTCCCTTCTCCAGGGGATTATCCCAACAAAAGAGTCGAACCGGGGTCTCCTGCATTGTAGGTGGATTCTTTGCCAACTGAGCCATCCCATGGTGTAATGGTGAGCACTCTGGACCCCAAACCCAGCCGTGAAAGGCCAGCTCATAATAGTCCTTCTGAAGCAAAGACTGAGGTTCCCAAGTGCAGATTGCTTGGGTGCAAGGGCCTAGGAGCCAAGTGGAGCCCCACTGGACATGGGAGTCAAAGTCCCCCTGCCCCTGTCCTCTTGCACAGACAGCTGCCACCTCCCCCCACCCCCCGCCAGTTTCAAGAGCAAGCTGTGGGACAGAAACTGGACCTGCATCCTGAGGTGAACCCCCCCTCCTTCAGTCAGGAAGCGCCTCGGCCGCACGGGTCCCGCGGGGGGAGCACCATGCCCCTGGTGTCCCCATGCTGGCAACTGGCTTTGCACATGTTTTGGAAACTGGGACACTGGCATTTATAGTTGCATAAACTCTCTTTCAAGGGCATAGTTCAATCTGTCAAACTCTCATCAGACAAGAAACTGGATCTTGGAGCTCTGGACTTGTGCTACCATGGAAACCTCCAGAAATTTCAAGTTGGTGGCATCTCATTATCTCAGAATCCGTACCTGATGCTGAACAGAAGAAAAGCAATGTGAGAGCTGAAATACCCATGGGTTGCGACTTTTAAGAGTCACCAATGTATTTATGCGTGTTATGTAATCACTATTGTTAAAGAAAACCGTATTATTCCAGGAAATTAGATCCAGCTCCTTAAAATTTACAAATCACACACTCAAATTTTTTCAAAATAGTTACAGAAAAAAAGTATTTAATACTCTGTCACACAGGAATCAGCATAATAAATTATAATGCTTTTAATAGCCATGACTTCAGTAAAGAATATTTTCTGTTGTGAAATACAGTTGGTATGAAAACCTGAACGTTAGTTGGTAGGGGATGAAGCAAAAATGTCGAAAAGTTGAAACCTGGTTTGCTAGCAGTGAAATGAAGTTGCCGAAATCCGAGGAACCCGGACCCTGAGGGGCTGTGAGAGTTTCCAGTTGGGGGGTGGCATCCGGTCTGCTCTCTGCGTGTGGTCTTCCTTCCTGTACAGTCTGCGCTGTGGCAACATCCGTGGGTCAGGAAGAGAGCCTCGCCTGCTGGGAAGGGACAGGCAGGTGCCTGGTGGAAACACACCTCCAGCAGCATGGACAGGAACACAATCTTCCCTGGACGTGAAGTTGATCGGGGTCAAGGGGCAGGTCAGGAGCTGGGGTGGGGTGAAGGGTGCGGATGGTGATAAAGGGTTAAAGAGGAGGGTAAGTCTGAAGCCAGGTGCCAAGTGCTCCTTTTCTCAGGCTTCTGCAGGGGACAGGGTTGTCACCGGGGGATGCAAGCAAGACCAGGGAAGGGTCTGACCTCACAGTGGCCAGGCACATGTGTGCGTGCACACACACACACACACACACACATCACCGAGGATGGAAACTCGGCAGCGTAACCCAGGCTGTGGGGTCCAGAAGGAGACCTCCTCCGGCACGAGACAGCGGGTCAGGTTGCTCAGAACTGCCGAGAGCGCCACTGGGGCCGGAGCTGGTCCCCTTTGGGGCGGGCCTTTGTTGACCTTTTGAACTGCAGTTTTCGAGAAGACTCCTGAGAGTCTGTTGGACTGCAAGGAGATCCAACCAGTCCACCCTAAAGGAAGTCAGTCCTGAATATTCATTGGAAGGACTGATGCTGAAGCTGAAGCTCCAATACTCTGGCCACCTGATGAGAAGAACTGACTCGTTGGAAAAGACCCTGATGCTGGGAAAGATTGAAGGCACGAGAAGGGGATGACAGAGGATGAGATGGTTGGATGGCATCACCAACTTGATAGACATGGGTTTGGGTGAACTCTGGGAGTTAGTGATGGACAGGGAGGCCTGGCGTGCTGCAGTCCATGGGGTCGCAAATAGCGGCACATGACTGAGCGACTGAACTGAACTGAACTTGGTGACCTTTCAGGAATTCCTTGGGTTGGCCAACTTTGCACGAGAAGCTTGAGATCTGCTGCCGAGGGAATATTTGCAGCACAGAAGGGAGCCAAGGCCAGGAGGCAGCACACAGCTGGAAGAGGCTGTTGGGGGGAGCGGGTGTGAAACGAGGGACACGCAGCTCCTCTGTCACCGCCTGGAGCAGCTGGAAGACGTGCTTCCCACAGGTGCGGGCTGCCGGGCGGGGAGACGGCAGCCGGCTTGGAGCCCGGGCCCTCCGGCATCTCCTGCACAGTCACTCTCGCGTGGAGGGTGTTCTGCCAGTTTGCACAGCTGTGCCAATGCACCCAGGGAGGTGCCCGCAGCTCGCTGATGAGCACAGGTTGGGGGCTGTTAGCCGGGCCGGCAGGTGCCGGGCGGTCCTGGCGAGGCCGAGCCTGAGGGCCGTGCCCGGGGCCCGAGTGCTGGAGCTGGGGGGCTTCCGCCGCGGCCGCCACGTGTGTCTGGCCTTCCAGGTCTCTGAGGAGACAGAGCGGCCACGCTGATGGAACTGCAGTTTCCTTGATTTGTGGCCTTAGTATTATTATTACTTTTTCCCTCAGAATTTAACAGTTTGGGTTTCTCTTTTCTTCAACTAACTGCATTCATAGCACCAACTCTCAAGTCAAAAGCTGACACAGAATATTCTATGATTTTAAAAATAGTTTTTCCTCCAGTGAAATAGGTAACGTACCCAAATGTCAGATATGGGTAATGTATTAGTTTGCTGTAACAAAGCAACACAGAGTGGGTGTCTTAAACGCCAGAACTTTATTGCCTCATACTTTTGGAGGTCAGAGATCTGTGGTTAAGGCTTGGGTAGGGCTGGTTCCTCCCTTGGCCCTGCCCCGGCCCCCAGTGATGGAGGTGATTCTTGGGGTTCCTGGGCTGTAGGTGTGTCTCTGAGTCTGTCTTCACCTTCATAGCGTTCTCCTGTGTGTGTGCGTCTGTGGCTGAGTTTCTCCTGTTTATACAGACACTAATCATGTGTGATCTGGGGCCCACCCTGCTCCAGTACAACCTTGTCTCAACTAATTACGTCTCCAACCACCCTCTTTCCAAGTGAAGTCACATTCTAGGGGCTGGGGCTTAAGACATCAACCCGCAAGTTTTCAGTGAAGGTGATTCTACCCACCAGAGTTTCAGTCAAATTATCGTTGCCATTTTTCCTTCTTAAACTTGAGCCTGTTTTTAGCATAGTGTGTACCCAGAACTCACGTTTTCAGAGGTAAATTCTGTTATCGGCAGCGGGCTCTGTGAAAGTTGGGAGGATAAAGACGTGAGTTCCGCAGCGCCACGCTCACGCGGGTTCAGCACGCCACTCAGGCGGGCTTTAGTCCTAGTTTGACAAGATCGCCGCGTTCTGATGAAACAGCAGGAAGTAACGTTTGGGGTCAACGTGATGGCAGTTTCCTTCTGTTGGCCTCTGTGAGCTCATTCGCAGCATTGGTGCTTGTGAAATAAGGGTCTGAGTCTATCTGTGCTTTAATCACATGTGACACCTCCTGAAAGGGAAGATGTCAGTCACTCAGTTATGTCTGACTCTTTGTGACCCCGCGGACTGCAGCCCACCAAGCTCCTCTGTCCATGGGATGCTCCAGGCAAGAATCCTAAAGTGGGGTGCCATGCCCTGCTCCAGGGGATCTTCCTGACCCAGGGACTGAACGCAGGTCTCCTGATAGTTCATATTTGTTCCTGTTTCAAGATTTTCTTCCTCTGAGGCTCTCTCACTTCTGCTACCATGGCAAAGCCCAAGACTTTTTAGGAAGATGTTTATTGGGATCTCATATACTTTAAATAATAGCTTTAAAAGCATCGAGAGAGTTGGACGTGAAAAGAGTTCAACTATTTTACTTCATGGTCAAGTTTAAACACAACAAGATGCTTGGAGTCCCTGGGTTACTTCAACAGGAAGCTGCTGCTTCTCGCCTCTGACGGGGTTAGGATTTTCATGAGAGCGACCGGGGCTCTCATCAGCTTCCAGATTCTTCTCTCCTCTCAGCCGCGTAACACACACTCAGCTCCAGGACCACATACGGGTGCCTCCTGTGGGCCAGGCCGCGTTCTCAGGGGAGAGACACAAGAGGTGAGCAAAACACGAATCCTTGGCCTCGTGGGCCTCAATGCTGCTAGAGGGAGACAGCCACGGAGCCAGAAAAGTCAGCCGTTGTTGCTTACTCAGTCATGTCTGACTCTTTGTGACCCCAGGGACAGTGGCCCGCCTGGCCCCTCTGTCCATGGGATTTCCCAGGCGAGAATACCGCGGTAGGTTGCCATTTCCTTCTCCAGGGGATCTTCCCAACCCAGGGATCCAACCTGCGCCTCCTGTATCTCCTGAATTGCTGGTGGATTCTTTACTGCTGAAATCACTTAATATAAATTGGGTGAAAACACACACAAGTAAATCACATACACAAAAAGTTTGCCATGACGTGATGCGCAGAGTGGAGGAAAGTGAGTCGGGTGCAGCTGAGCAGCAGGGCTAGGGAGGCCCAGCAAGAAGTGCGCTGGGAGGGGGCAGGGCGGGCCCGCGGGGCAGACGTGGGCACAGGCCTGCCTGGGCGGAGCTCCCGGGGCAGCGGTTGCCAGGCTCCCGGGCCTGGGCGTGAGCTGGGGCCCTGGGGCACAGGTCATGCGGGCAGGGAACTTCCATGGCAACAAGCCTCGGGGAGAGAAGAGGGGACAGAGCCCTGTTCTGGAAGGGCAACCGGGGGGCAGCCTGGGGGCCTGCACGGTGGGAGCGGGCTCTAAAATCCCCTCTGAAGTGACCAGCCCAGAAGCTCCCCGGGTTTGTAAAGCACCTGCTGTTTGCAGCCTTGTGTAGGCCATGTGGGCAAGGGGACAACAATGTCACTCTGACCAGGACAGGGTCTTGTCCCGTGGAAGGAGGACACACACGTTTGCACAACGCTCTGCAGGCACCCACATGCACACACACGCACACGTATACACACATCACATGCACACACACACACATTACACGCACACACGCACACACACCACATGCACAAACCCACACGTGTACACACACCACACACATGTACACACATCACATGCACACGTGTGTACACACACACACTTGTGCCCAAATACACTTAGACAAGGTCAACATTGCCAACCTGGATGAGCTACCAAACCATTATGTGAGATCTGATAATGGGTCGCACAACCAGTGATTACATTTCTCACGTTTGTGAAAAGTACAAACATCGGAAGGTCAGGCACAGAGAAGGAAACCACGTTATGTTTTCCATTCTTGACATAAAAGATCCCACCCACAGCAAGCTGCCCCCCACAGTCACTCAAGTGGCTGTAATAAGAAAGGACAGACCGTAACGGGGATGTGGGGAAATCCGAGCCCTGTGCGTTACGTGTAACGAGGTAAAATGGTGCAGCCACTTTGGAAAGTAGTTTACAGTGCCTTAAAAAGTTCAGCCTTGAGTCACCACATGACCCAGAAATTCCACTTCTAAGCACATACCTAAGACAATAGAAAATTCATGTTCAACAAAAACTTATACACGATTTTTGTAACAGCATTATTCATAAGAGTTAAGCAGTGAGAACAACCCTAATGTCCATCAAGTATAAATGGACATCAAAATCGGTCTCTCCATACCATGGAATCCCAGTTAGCCATAAAAGGGTATTACGTTCTTATATATCCGGTGTAGCACAGATGAAACTTGAAAATATTACGCTAAGTGAAAGGAACCAGACGTAAAAGACTGCATGTTGCACAGTGCAATTTGTTTGAAATGATTGAATTTGTGTGAAATATCCAGACTAGAGGTCTGCTGGGGTCCGAATCAGTCCGCTGGGGCTGCCCTAACGAAAGAGCACAGTCGGGGCAGGCGCTTAGACGTTTATTTCCACACCGCTCTGCAGGCTGGCTCTGCAAGGTCAGGGTGTGGGCAGGTTTGGTTTCTCCTGAGGCCCCTCTCCTTGGCCTGCAGACGCTCGTCCGCCCCGCGTGTCCTTACGTGGACTTTCCCTGTGTGCCCGCACTTCTGGGTCTCTCTGTGTCTGAAGCTCCTCTTCTCCTGTGGGTAGCCATCAGGCTGGATTGTCTCACTTTAATGATGACGTCGTGAAGCCTCCATCTCCACGTGCAGTCACACTCTGAGAGGCTGAGGTCAGGGCTCCAACCCCAGGTACCTCTGTCCCTGGGATTCTCCAGGCGAGAACGCTAGAGTGGGTTGCCGTGCCCTCCCCCAGGGGATCTTCCCGACCCAGGGATCGAACCCCTATCTCTTACGTTTCCTGCATTGGCAAGCAGGTTCCTTACCTCCCGAGCCACTTGAAGCTAATGGGCAGGGTCTTCCTTTGGGGTGTTGAAAACGTGATGGGCACACGGCCTTGCCAGTACACTGAGAGATGCTCGAGTGAGCTCTTTAAGGGGCTGAGTTTTATGACCTGTGAATTATATGCCTCAGTTAAAAAGCAATCTTCTGCTAACCTCCAAAAGAGGCTAATACAAGTGCCTAGTGGAAGAAAGACATGAGAAATGAGGGCAAAACACAAGGAAGGTTTCCTGTAGCCTGCAGGACCCCGCGGGCTGGTTTCCCAGTGCCTTTGAGCAACCACCTGCTGAAGACTCCATGCTGTTGCCAGGCTCCAAATTCCAGGAAGGAGAAAATGCTGAGACATAAAACAAAGGCTTGTGGTGGCTGAATTCCCCGGGCTGGGCCTGGTGACTCAGCGCTTCTGCGGGCAGGTCAGGTCTGGAGCGGGCGCTGCTGTGCTACGAAGACAATCCCTCTGCAGCGTCCCCCGGCCTGGTCCTCCCAGCGTCTCGCATCCACAGCTGCCTTGTGCAAAAGCCATCATCCCTGTTCGGCCCGCCCCCTGGGAGTCTGGGCCAGGGCTCTGTGGAGCCCCTTTCTGCTTGACAGAGCCCCGAGCCTTGGGGACACAGAGCCGCCCACGGCGGCGGACATTTGCTGCTCAGCCTTCAGCTGTGCGTTTGTACAAACCAAATACTGCAGCCTTCTCGCAGCATCGTAGGGAACCATGTCTTGTGAAGTGTAGGAAAAAACTCAGGGTGAAAGGGGCCTTAGAATAACAGTGATCTTCAGCCACAGTTGATGCGATTCTCCTCAGGTGTGCCTTAATAGGTCACGAATCTTGAAAGATCATGAGAAACTGCTAATGGAAAGAGCCTCCGCAACAGACGTTTCCATTCTGCTGAAGACAAAGAAGCGCAGCACGTCCTGCTTACGTCAGGAGCTGAATCTGGGGCCTTTCCTATCTCTCTGCGTGACGCCCTCAGTTCCTGTGCAACAACACGGCCAGGCCGTCCTTAGTGGCAGAAAGTATCCCTACTGTGTGGATGCTAAATGTCTATATTCTGGGAAAAGGAACACTTTAGAGAGTGTGAATTTGCAGTTTCTAACAAACCTTTCAGGAAAAGGTCACTTTACCTGAGCGCGCATGAAAAATTCACGCAGCTCGTCGGCACCCACGGTCACAAAAGAGAACATGAGCTGAAATCAGCCAATAACGTGGAAAATCCAAGGACCTCGCGTATTCTGAACTCTTTCCTGCCCGATCAAGATTGGCTCCAGGCAGGGGTGGCGGCTCCTTGGTCCCTGGCGCCCTCTGCAGGAGGAAAGGGGAAGTGACGAGGGTCAGCAGGACGTCTGGATGGCGCGAGCGAGCAGGCCTGCTGACAGAATCAGCTGTGAGCGCACCTGCAGCCGGGGTAGCGTCTGCACGCGTGATTTACGGCTCCAGAAATTTCAGGTTGAGAAGTCTTCAACCAGGGAAGACATACAGCGTTCTTTCAGAGGACGACTTACCGACATAAAGAGTCCAGTTCTCCCTGATTTTCAAAATAGTTGTTTGGCTGCTAAGTCATGTCAGGCTCTGCAATCACATGGACTGCAGCACGCCAGGCTCCTCTGTCCTCCACTATCTCCTGGAGCTTGCTCAAATTGATGTCCACTGAATCAGCAGTGCCTTCCAACCATCTCATCCTCTGTCGTCCCCTTCTCCTCCCGCCTTCAGTCTTTCCCAGCATCAGGGTCTTTTCCAGTGAGTCAGTTCTTTGCATCAGGTGGCCAAAGTGTTGGAGCTTCAGCATCAGTCCTTCCAATGAATATTCAGGGTTTATTTCCTGTAGGATGGGCTGGTTTTATCTCCTTCCTGTCCAAGGGACTCTTAAAGAGTCTTGTCCAGCACTGCAATTCAATGCCATCGATCCTTTGGCATTCAGCCTTCTTCATGGTCCAACTCTCACATCCATACATGACTACTGGAAAAACCACAGCTCTGACTATATGGACCTTTGTCAGCAAAGAGATGTCTCTGCTTTTTAATATGCTAAGTTTGTCATAACTTTCCTTCCAAGGCACAAGTGTCTTTTAATTTCATGGCTGTAGTCACTATCTGCAGTGATTTTGGAGCCCAGGAAAATAAAAATTTTCACTGCTTCCACTTTTTCCCCTTCTATTTGCAATGAAAAGATTGGACTGGATGCTATGAGCTTAGTTTTTTGAATGTCAAGTTTTAAGCCAGCTTTTTCAATCTCCTCTTTCACTTTCATCAAGAGGCTCTTCAGTTCCTCTTCACTTCTGCCATAGGGTGGTGTCATCTGCAATTTTTAGGTTGTTATTTCTCCCAGAATCTTGATTTCGGCGTGATTCATCCAGTCCAGCGTTTCTCATGATGTACTCTGCATATAAGTTAAATAAGCAGGGTGACAGTATACAGCCTTGACGGACTCCTTTCCCAATTTGGAACCAGGCTGTTGTTCCAATCTCTAATTCTTGCTCCCTGACCTGCATACAGATTTCTCAAAAGGCAGGTCAGGTGGTCTGGTATTCCCATCTGTTTGAGAATTTTCCACAGTTTGTTGTGATTCACAGAGTCAAAGGCTTTAGCGTAGTCAATGAAGCAGTTTAGTTCAGTTAAATCGCTCAGTTGTGTCCAACTCTGCGACCATATTGAGTGAAGCAGAAGTAGATGCTTTTCTGGAACTTTCTTGCTTTTTCTATGAGCCAACAAATGTTGGCAATTTGATCTCTGGTTCCTCTGCCTTTTCTAAATCCAGCTTGAACATCTGGAAGTTCTGGTTCACGTACTGTTGAAGCCTAGCTTGAAGAATTTTGAGCATTACCTTGCTAGTATGTGAAATGAGTGCAATTGTGCAGTAGTTTGAACATTTTTGGCCTTTCTTTGGGATTGGAATAAAATCTGACCTTTTCCAATCCTGTGGCCACTGCTGAGTTTTCCAAATTTGCTGGCATATTGAATGCAGCAGTTTCACAGCATCATCTTTTAGGATTTGAAATAGCTCAACTGGAATTCCATCACCTCCACTAGCTTTGTTTGTAGTGATGCTTCCTAAGGCCCATTTGACTTCTCATTTCAGGATGTTTGGCTCTAGGTGAGTGGTTAGGGTTTCTGGGTCATTAAGATCTTTATCGTATAATTCTTCTATATATTCTTGCCATCTTTTCTTATTATCTTCTGCTTCTGTTAGGTCCATACCATTTCTGTCCTTTGTTGTGCCCATCTTTGCATGAAATGTTCCCTTGGTATCTCTAATTTTCTTGAAGAGATCTCTAATCTTTCGCATTCTCTTGTTTCCAATAAAAGCTATCAACTTTCCCTCTGGAGATAGATGAATGAATTATAAAGTTTACATGAAAAATAAATAAGTAAGAATCAATAAGAAAATCTCGACAAAGAAGAATTTAGGTTGGGGGAAGGGTCTAGGCCTTCCAGGCATGAAAATATGTGGTAAAGTGTCTATAAATACAGCAAGGTAGCATGAGCACATTGTTGGAACAGAACAGAAAATCAAGGAGTCGCCCAAGAGCAGAGGAAATGTAGGGTGTAAATGCATCCCCTTCGGCCTTACTGGGAGAAACGACAGGCTTTTTTACTGAATGACATGGAGACAGGTGGCCCGCCTCTGGGAAAATGTAAATTAGATCCATACCCTGTTCTGTGCTGGGGATCCTCCCAGAGCTTCAGAGATGTGTGAGCCAAACATGAAGCCACCGGTGTCTGAAGAGGTGGCTGGTGGTGTGCCACGTCACCCTGACCTCCACGTGTGAGGTGCTGCCTTCTGGGGCTGTTCCTACCAAGGAACCCACGTGCTGTTCCCACCACCGCGAGCTGTGGGCCTGGGCGTCTGTCACAGGAGTCGCCTGCGTGGACTCTGCACGTGTCCGTTTGCTGGGGGTCCAGGCTGCGAGGGTCCCCACGGTGGTTCACGGCACTGGGCATCCAGCACCCTAACTCTTCAGCGAGGAAAGGCCTTCGCTGAGGCGAACTTCCTCAAAGGTGAGAGGATTAAACAGGACACATACGCTGAAAACCACAATTCTAAAAGACACTTGCACCCCGGTGTTCATCACAGTGCTGTTTACGATAGCCAGGACACGGAAGCAACCCAGAAGTCCGTCGGCAGATGAATGGATAAAGAAGGTGTGGTAAATATATGCAACGGAATATTACTCAACCATAAAAAATAACGAATTTGAGTTAGTTCTAATGAGGTGGATGAATCTAGAGCCTATTATACAGAGTGAAGTAAGTCAGAAAGAGACAGAGTATGTTAATGCATATGCATGGAATTAAAAGACGCTCGCTCCTTGGAAGAAAACTATGACTAACCTGGACAGCATATTAAAAAGCAGACACATTACCTTGCCAACAAAGGTCCATCTAGTCAAAGCTATGGTTTTTCCTGTGGTCATGTATGGATGTGAGAGTTGGACTATAAAGAAAGCTGAGCGCAGAAGAACTGATGCTTTTGAACTGTGGTGTTGGAGAAGACTCTTAAGCGTCCCTTGGACTGCAAGGAGATCCAACCAGTCCATTCTAAAGGAGATCAGTCCTGGGTGTTCACTGGTAGGACTGATTCTGAAGCTGAAGCTTCAAAACTTTGGCCACCTGATGTGAAGAACTGACTTGATGGAAAAGACCCTGATGCTGGGAGAGATTGAAGGCGGGAGGAGAAAGGAATGGCAGTGGATGAGATGGTTGGATGGCATCACTGACTCGATGGACGTGAGTCTGAGTACTCTCCGGGAGTTGGTGACGGACAAGAAGCCTGGCGAGCTACAGTGTGTGGGTCGCGCAGAGTCTGATATGACTTAGCGACTGAACTTTAACTGTGTGGAATTTAGAGAGACGCTACGGATGAACCTATTTGCAGGGAAGGAACGGAGACGCAGATGTAGAAAATGCACTGTGGACACAGCGGGGGAGGGAGAGAGTGGGATGAATGGAGAAAGCAGAATTCCCACACATACACTGCTGCTGCTGCTGCTAAGTCGCTTCAGTCGTGTCCGAGTCTGTGCGACCCCATAGATGGCAGCCCACCAGGGTCCTCTGTCCCTGGGATTCTCCAGGCAAGAACACTGCAGTGGGTTGCCATTTCCTTCTCCAATGCATGAAAGTGAAAAGTGAAAGGGAAGTCACTCAGTCGTGTCCGACTCTTAGCGACCCCATGGACTGCAGCCCACCAGGCTCCTCCGTCCATGGGATTTGTGTCAAATAGATCGCTGGGACAGCTGCTGTATATTAATAATGCAAGGAGCCAAGCCTGCCACTCTGTGACGACCGAGAGGGAATGGGGTGGGGGGAGGGGAGGGAGGCTCACATATGTGTAATGATGGCTGATCACATTGCCATATGGAAGGCACCCACACAGCACTGGAAAAATTAAAAACCAGAAGAGGCAAAAAGCAGCAAGAATTTAAAGTGCAGTTACACCCTGGCTTTGATAACAGTGATGCTCGAGACAGGCAAGGTCTTGTGTGAGACAGCCCTGCTCTTCTGGGCAGGAGCGCTCTGGAGTGCGGTGGACGACTGCCCACTGACCGCTGGGAAACCCGTCTCCGTGTTGGAAAGGGAGCGTCTCCTCTGGTCTTGCCTCCTACTTGCCCTGAGCAGCGGGTGATGGGGCTGCCTGTCCTGCCTCCTCCCCCCTCCCCGCTTTCCTCCCGAATGCTCCCGGGGCCCGAATGTGTCCTTTTTCAAGTTTAGGTCGGGGGTATAGGTGTGATTCTCAGAGAGGACCCTAAATTACTCGCAGCAGAGTAGGTTATGTCCTGTATTATAGGCTTCTTTTTTGAACTACTCGATTATAAAATAGTAAGACTGACCTTTCTGCCCGCTTATGGGTTTCAGCCCTGTTTCTTTGTATTTAAAGCTTGTCATGTAGAACTTTTCTGAAATGAAGAATCATCTACGGTGTAAACTAAAAGGATAAGGATGTATTTGATTTTTTTTTTAAATCATAAAGTAACCAACTTTACTGATGTGTAATTTGCACACAGCAAAAGTCCATCCATCTCAAGTGTGCTCGTGGATGACTGTTGATGAACGTGTGACTCTGTGAGCCTTCACACCGACAGGATATAGACTACCCTCTCCCCGGTGAGTCCCCGCTGCTGTGGGCCTTGTTTGATTGATCAGTTCCTTATTCTGTATCGGGATGTTTCTTTCAGCACGACCTTGAGCCCCACAAGGACAAGCGCAGACCAAGGGATGCCCTCGGGGTGAAGATGCTCCAAGAGAAAACGAAGACTCAGCAGAAGCAGCGGAAGACCCCCAGCCTTGGCTCTCAGTGGGACCTGGAGAGCCAGCAGAGAGAGGTATCTGTGGCCTGTCACGTTTGCAGGACGGATCGCGTGCTGCTGAAAGCGCCCTCAGGCCTCAGGTTCGCAGCAGGTGCCTGGTCCAACTTCACCTCCTCTCGATCACATGCAAGCCCTTCCCCTTGTGTCTTATCCTGACCATTTCCCAGGGGAGAGCTTGGCTGGGAGAGGTCAGGGAGCTGCCCCAGGCACAGCCGGGCAGTGGCAGAGCCGAGGTGTCCCCAGGCCACTGGCTATTCCTCACTGCCCTCGGCAAGACACGCTCTCAGCAGCTTTCCCCCCACCCATGACCCCCGCTGCCCGCTCCCCGACAGTCCAGGCCCAGAGGCCAGGCCCACAGTCCAGGCCCATTGTGAGCAGAGCTTGCCCAGGACTGGCTCCTTCCTGTCTCTATCTCTGAATTCCTCCTCTGAGTTGCCGTCTCAAGCCTCTCAAGAGAGGCTGCCCGAACATCTCAGACATGTTTCATATGCCTTCCCGACTCCAGGTTTCTTCCCAGTCGATGGCCTGCCTGACTGCAGGGGGCCTGGGTCTTCCCACCATCCCGCCCTGTTCAGGAAGCCTTCATCTGCTCCCAGCAGCTCCCAAACACACACAAACTTCTCCTACACCCTTTTAAATAATCCAACACAGTTTCTTTTTATTTTTCAATCAGGTCAGTTCAGTTGCTCAGTCCTGTCTGACTCTATGCAACCCTATGGACTGTAGCACGCCAGGCCTCCTTGTCCTTCACTGTCTTCCAGAGCCTGCTCAAATTCATGTCCATTGAGTAGGTGATGCCATCCAACCATCTCATCCTCTGTCATCCTCTTCTCCTCTCACTTTCAATCTTTCCCAGCATCAGGATCTTTTCCAATGAATCAGTTCATTGCATCAGGTGGCCAAAGTATTGGAGTTTCAGCTTTAGCATCATTCCTTCCAGTGAACACCCAGGACTGATTTCCTTTAGGATGGACTGGTTGGATCTCCTTGCAGTCCAAGGGACTCTCAAGAGTCTTCTCCAACACCACAGTTCAAAAGCATCAATTCTTCAGCTCTCAGCTTTCTTTATGGTCCAACTCTCAATCCATACATGACTACTGGAAAAACCATAATCTTGACTAGATGGACCTTTGTTAGCAAAGTAATGTCTTTGCTTTTTAAAACGCTGTCTAGGTTGGTCATAGCTTTTCTTCCAAAGAGCAAGCGTCTTTTAATTTCATGGCAGCAGTCACCATCTGCAGTGATTTTGGAGCCCGAGAAAATAAAGTCTGTCACTATTTCCATTGTTTCCCCGTCTATTTACCATGAAGCTATGGGACCGGATGCTGTGATCTTGGTTTTTTGAATGTTGAGTTTTAAGCCAGCTTTTTCACTCTCCTCTTCCACCTTCATCAAGAGGCTGTTTATAAGGGTGGTGTCATCTGCATATCTGAGGTTGTCGGTCTTTCTCCCGGCGATCCTGAGCTGCACCAGGTCTTACTTGCAGCACACGGGGGCTTCTACCTTTGCTGCAGCAGGTGACATGTTTTAGTTGCAGCATGGGAGCCTTTGGCTGTGGGATCTAGTTCCCTGACCAGGGATCGAACCTGGGCCTCCTCCACTGGGAATGCAGAGTCTTAGCCACTGGACCACCAGGGAAGTCCCTCACAAAGCTGCTTCTAGAGTTTGCTGTCTTTGTGCCTCAGGCTGATCACCAGATCCCCTAAGCCCTGAGTTCCATGGATCTGGGACCTTCCCTGAAATATGTGGTCAATGCAGCTTGAGCCTCCAAAGCATTTACTTTGTGCCAATGAGACAAATAATATTAAAAAAAAAAACCTAAAAAAGATTTTAAAAAATAGACTCAATGGTAAGATGGGAGAGGATACAGACTGTGAAAAAAAGGGAGGGCAGGTTAAAGGATATCTGGGGTGCTAGGGAGGGCGGCCCTGCGGGTCTCTGGGTCTGACCACCCTGGAGAAGAGCAGGTGCCAAGGCCCTGGGGTGTGTGTGGTAAGCAGGGCACAGTGAGGACCCCTGGGTGCTGGGAGAGTGGGGACGCGGGGGCCAGGGGCAGGGCGGGGGTCCCGGGCCTACGGGCCAGAAGGACTGCGGCCTTTCTTTA
>SJXQ01009640.1:409533-456991 GCA_006408695.1 Aepyceros melampus | reverse complement strand
CGACGGGGCACCTTGATGGGATTAAAAAAATACACCCAAGCCCTTTCTGTTGACAATACTTCGTGCCAAATACCACTGTCCTCGCGGGAGGCTCATTTGCATTCTATTAATATGTGCATAAAATGTTGTCTGGTCTGAGCCCAAATACACAGACTGGGGAATCAAAGGGAACCTCTTCCCACCTTTTGCCGGCTTCCTCCCGAACAGTTATTTGTTCTAAAACAACTTCCTCAGCAAATTTCCTTTCTAAAGGAAACTCCTCTCCATTTTAAAGGAAAATTACCCCTTATTCCCCGCTCCTTAACCGATTTCTGACAGGGGGCCCTAATGAGGGTGGGAGATTGCAGCTGGCATTTTTCCTGCCCTCCTTTTTAAAGCTGTGGGTGAGGCTCTTGAGAAAATATTCTGAGGAAATTTAGTGACTACAAAGGACTTGCCTTCTGTGTGAATTTATACGAACACCTAACTAATGCTTTTATTTTGGGGCGGGGCAAACAATTACTGAGGTGCCGTAGACTTTGAACCAGGTCCTATGAGGGAATTATAAAAAGAGCTCTAGTTTATAGACATTAAAGAATAGGTTTCCTGCTCAAAATAGCATGCCATCGCTAAAGTAGATTAAAAATGGTACGGAGAGCAAAAATAGGAAAAAAAAAAACACAACACCCAGCTTTTAATGAAACATTTAAAATATTTAATTATGTTCAGCAAATATTCTTGGTAAATTTTGCATGCTTCCAAGAAGTTAAAATAGGCTTCTTGGGGAGGACAAAAACTTTCTGTCTCTGACTGAATTCACTGAAGGTCTTAAGGGCTTTAGTGGACTTATTTAGTTATCTTATTTTTCTCATAACCAAGGATGTGAAACTCTTGTAGTTTGTACAGTTGCAGAGTTAAATGGAGCCTGGAAATCCTCTGGTCCACTTTCCTGGTGGAAGAGACCCTGAGGGGCCAGGGCAGCCTCTCTCCCCAGGCCCTGTCCTGGCTCGGTGTCTGTCTGATCCAGATGCTTCAGAAGTCTTTCTGCTTTTGCTACTATATTTAACCAATTTTAATAAACTCTTCTGGTTTCCCTTGTGGCTCAGCTGGTAAAGAATCCGCCTGCAATGCGAGAGACCTGGGTTCAATCCCTGGGTTGGGAAGATCCCCTGGAGAAGGGAACGGCTCCCACTCCGGTATTCTGGCCTGGAGAATTCCACGGACTGTAGAGTCCGTGGGTTCACAAATAGTCAGACACGAGTGAGCGAGTTTCACTTTCACTTTTCTGGTTAGAAGCGAGTGCGATGCACGTTTATTGTACCTGCCGTTCACCAGGATTTGAGAGACACAGTGTGCCCAGCTTGACATCAGTTGCACGAAGGCGCAGCCCCATGAAAATGCCTGCACTTATTCAGAAAACAGTCCCTTGGACTCTAGAAGTCTGTGTTAGCTGGACTCTGGAGAGCGGATCTGAATGGCAGTGCTCCGATTCTAGGCTTTTGGTCCTGGTTCCCTGCTTTGTAAGTGCGACGTGTGGGGGCAGGCCTGGAGGGGGCACCGGACGGTGTCTGGGCTCACTTGCCCTGCTTTCAGACGCTGTCCTTTCGTGGGTTGTGACCTGGGAGTGTATGACGATTTTCCTTAGGTCACATCATGCTTCCCAGGTTTTCATGGACTTTCCTCAGGCTCAGGAGCTAAGAACTTCAGTCTCTGAAGGGCAAAGAGTCTGCTCTAAGACACGTTTTTATAACTGACTTTTGAGAGATTGGACAGATTTTACACAGTTCTGTTTATAAGAAACATGGAGTGAGTTTCCAACTTAGAAAACGACTCCCCGTGGCCTTGTGTGTGCATTTAAGATGTGATCTCTATCTTATCTCAGACGTCCATCCTGTAGCTCTTTGGCACAAGGACTCACATCTGCAAAACAAAGCTATCTGAGAGGGATTCGGTGTCCTATGGCCTTCCCAGGCGGCTCAGCTGGTAAAGAACCTGCCTGCAACGCAGGAGATGGAAGAGTCATGGGTTTGACCCCTGACCAACGGTTGAATCTGCTCCTCCTGTACTGGAAGACAAAGCCCTAACCATTGGACACCAGGGAAGTCCCCTAAATGGCTAAATCTGAATTTACTTTTAATTTCCATGGTTTCCATTTTCCCCTTCATTGGAAGGATCTAGACTCCCACATTCAACTGAACTAATAGATGCTCATGTCAGGCAGGCTGTTGAAGTAGAATCAGCAGGAACTAGGCTGCACCTCCAGGGAGGCTCAGAGGTTAAAGCGTCTGCCTCCAATGCGGGAGACCTGGGTTCGATCCCTGGGTTGGGAAGATCCTCTGGAGAAGGAAATGGCAATCCACTCCAGTATTCTTGCCTGGAGAATCCCACGGATGGAGAAGCCTAGGTTATAGTCCACGGGGTTGCAAAGAGTTGGACACGACTGAGCGACTTCACCTTCACAGGCTGCACCTAACCGTCCGACCTCCCCACCCTCCCCCAGCACCCTGACTGAGATTCTCTTACTGTGTTTCAAGAGGCGCCTGCAGAGAGGGGTTTCCTGGGCGCAGCCATCTTTGCTGGGGAAATTCAGTGCCCATTGTTTTCTTTTCATGCAGCTGTGAGCACAGGTGCCACTGATTGGTCGTAAGCACAGCGGATGGCGGTGGTATTTGCTGTGGAGTGCGTCCTGAAGGAAAGAGCTGGACCCGTGCAGGGCAGGATATCTTAGGGAGAGCTGGCCATAGGCGCCAGCCCACTGGTCACTCCACACACAGCTTGGCGTGGCCAGGGCTTTGAAGCCCCATTTACCCCACGTGGGGTAGAAAATCCTATTTATCTGTTCAAATGAAAGTACTCATGATTTGAGGGCTTCCCTGATAGCTTAGTAAAGTATCTGTCTGCAATGCAGGAGACACAGGTTCTATCCCTAGGGTAGGAAGAGCCTCTGGAAAAAGAAATGGCAACCTACTCCACTATTCTTGCCTGGGAAATCCCATGGACAGAGGAGCCTAGCGGGCTACAGTTCGTAGGGTCATAAAGAGTCAGACACGATTGAGCAACCAAGCACACACACATGCATTCATGATTTGGACTGACAGATTTGTCATTCATATGTAACAGACGAAACTCAAAGAATAGCTGACCCGTAAAACGAACGCTTGATATTTTTTAAATGAAATATTTTAAAACCAGTGCATATACTGACCATTTATTTATAAATTAATAGATACTTGTGTAATATCTTTTGAAACATTGAACTTTAATTTTAATTTCCCTCCTTAAAAAAAAAGATACTGGGCTTCCCCAGTGCCTCAGCGGTGAAGAATCTGGAAGACAGAGCAACGCAGGAGCCGCAGGAGACCTGGGTTCGACCCCTAGGTCAGGAAGATCCCCCGGAGGAGGGCATGGCAACCCACTCTGTATTCTTGCCTGGAGACTCCCATGAACAGAGGAACCTGGTGGGCTGCAGTCCACGGGGTCAGGGTCGCAGAGAGTCGGACACGACTGAAGTGACTGGGTCACGCACACATGCCCAGCCCAGTTCCACAGAAGAGGAAGTTTCCTGGCCCCCAACTCCCAGAAAAGAAGAACGTGCTATAAACTTGCCCTCCCAGAGGGCCAGTGCCTACCGAGATAAAATTGTTCACTTAAATAATTTTAATATAATAAATGTGAATAATTTAGTAGGAACTGAGATTTATGGGAAAGTGCTAACATTTGGCAGATTCTGATGGGGAAGAAAGATCGCATTCATTATTTTCAGCAGTGTTCAGGTGGACATTGTTCTATTAATTGTACTTGAAGACATTAATAGAAAGAGAAAATCAATAAAAATATACATATCAGTTCAGTTCAGTCACTCACTCATGTCCAACTCTTTGAGATCCCATGAATCACAGCACGCCAGGCCTCCCTGTCCATCACCAACTCCCGGAGTCCACACAGACTCACGTCCATCGAGTCAGTGATGCCATCCAGCCATCTCATCCTCTGTTGTCCCCTTCTCCTCCTGCCCCCAATCCCTCCCAGCATCAGAGTCTTTTCCAATGAGTCAACTCTTCGCATGAGGTGGCCAAAGTACTGGAGCTTCAGCTTTAGCATCATTCCTTCTAAAGAACACCCAGGGCTGATCTCCTTAAGAATGGACCAGTTGGATCTCCTTGCAGTCCAAGGGACTCTCAAGAGTCTTCTCCAACACCACAGTTCAAAAGCATCAATTCTTCAGCGCTCAGCTTTCTTCACAGTCCAACTCTCACATCCATACATGACCACTGGAAAAACCATAGCCTTGACTAGACGGACCTTCATTGGCAAAGTAATGTCTCTGCTTTTGAATATGCTCTCTAGGTTGGTCATAACTCTCTTCCAAGGAGTAAGTGTCTTTTAATTTCATGGCTGCAGTCACCATGTCCAGTGATTTTGGAGCCCAGAAAAATAAAGTCTGACACTGTTTCCCCATCTATTTCCCATGAAGTGATGGGACCAGATGCCATGATCTTTGTTTTCTGAATGTTGAACTTTAAGCCAACTTTTTCACTCTCCTCTTTCACTTTCACAAAAGGCTCTTTAGTTCTTCTTCGCTTTTTGCCATAAGGGTGGTGTCATCTGTGTATCTGAGGTTATTGAGATTTCTAGCGGCAATCTTGATTCCAGCTTGTGCTTCTTCCAGCCCAGTGTTTCTCATGATGTGCTCTGCATATTAGTAGTGGGAAAAAAAAGTATTATATTATTTCTGGTAGCAGAAATAATTGAGCAGTTTTCAAAATAGCAGAAAATTCTGTTTCTTTTGCTACTTTGCATACATTGCTGCTGCTGCTAAGTTGCTTCAGTCGTGTCCAACTCTGCGTGACCCCATAGACGGCAACCCACCAGGCTCCCCTGTCCCCGAGATTCTCCAGGCAAGAACACTGGAGTGGGTTGCCACTTCCTTCTCCAGTGCATGAAAGTTAAAAGGGAAAGTGAAGTCGCTCAGTCGTGTCTGACCCTCAGCGACCCCATGGACTGCAGCCCACCAGGCTCCTCTGTGCATGGGATTTTCCAGGCAAGAGTACTGGAGTGGGGTGCCATTTAGGTGCATACAATTGTTGGTTTTACACAACACCAAGATTATTGACTTTTTAATTCATAGTGATGCTTTTGTGTCAGGGAATTTAGCACACAATTTCCTGTGACCTTGAACTCAGTGCAAACCACACCATGACAAACCACATGATACCCCAGAAAGAGAGTAATCAGAAGTCAGTTGAGACAATTCATTTCAACACGTTATTGTTTTCACTGTTCTCAGCAGAATGCTTTTTGCTGTGTCTTAATGACATTCAATCTACTTTTATTATTTAGCACAAATAAATGCCTGAGATGTGTACAGTGTATGTACGTGTGTGAATACATGTGTGTGTGTTTTAAAATCATACTGTTGATACAAAGACAGATCGGGATCAACCCTCTCTATGTCATCACTAATGCCTTCCTGCAACTCTGTGATCTCTTTCCCATACAGGATTAACTCTCTAGCACCCTGAGCCTTTCTGAACTTTACTGATTACAGGAAACAAGCTAAATGACCTTAAAAAATCAAATACACGTCACAGACTCCATGCACTGTGTAAATTGATATTGACAAAATTGGTAAAAATACAGTAGCAGCAAGCAGTTCTACAGGCCAGCCTACCTTAAGTGCTTTGTATGTATCAACTAACTTGATTCTTACAAAAACCATGTCAGCTGGACACTCTTTATTTTCAAATCCATTTTGCAGATGAGGAAAATTGAGGTCCAATGAAATGAAGTCATTTGTTAAAGTGCCATAGTTTTCCAGTGGCAGAACCGGGACTTGAACCCAGGTAGGGCGCTCTAGATTTTAAACACTGTTTTCGTTGGCCACCCAGCCTTTCCGCAGCCTTTCGTATAGAGGCCTTCGTGTGAGCTCACCTTTCGTATAGAGGCTTCATGTGAGCTCATGCATTGTCTCGGTGGCTGTTCAGTTTCTAAGTTGTGTCCGACTCTTTGCGACCCCATAAACGGCAGCGCGCCAGGCTTCCCTGACCTTCACTGTTTTCCCAAGCTTGCTCAAATTCACGTCCACTGAGTCGGTGATGCCATCCAACCATCTCGTCCTCTGCCGCCCCCTTCTCCTCCTGCCCTCAGTCTTTGCCAGCATCAGGGTCTTTTCCAGTGAGTCAGCTGTTTGCATCAGGGGGCCAAAGTATAGGAGCTTCAGCTTCAGTAAAAAATCAAAACAGCAAACTGCCCATACCAGGCCCTCTCTGTGAACCACAGGTTTCCCTGGTTATCACGCAAGACACGGGGCACAGCCCAGGAGGACCAACTGGGGTTGGGATCACCAAGAGATCTGCTTCTAGGCCATTTTCCCACCTATGAAATGCAATGACCACTTTGCAAGGTTGCCGTGGGTTCATGTTTGTTAAGGAGACCCAGAGCCCAGATCAGAGCCTGACGTCTCAGAACAGATAGGTCCAAGACACAGCTGTGAAATTAGGTAACAAAAGCAGAAGCCACCAGACTGCCTGAGGCTTGGAAGGTGCTCAGGACCAGAAGTCACTTTGATTATTCTTAGAAATACAAGAGACGCAGAACATTGAAGAGCTTATGATTTCATCCTGTACATTTATTTTTGTAAAATTAACTATAATAATGCACAGTTTGGGGGGGGGAAGCGAGGAAGGTAGCTGATGCTTTTTTTTTTTTAATGAACATAATGTTTAAAACTTTATTTTAAAATCCTATTACCTAGGCAATCTGACAGTCCAGCTTGTCTCAATTCCCTAAGTTTCTGGATGGCTGAAGTTTTACTGCTTCAACTTCTGGAGTAGAAAAGGGGCTGATCAATGGTTGTTTTCAATTTGTACCTATTGCCTGAACACAATCTGGCTTATGGTAAAGACACAAAAACATAAAATTATAACTTTTTAAAATAAATCAAACTCAACTGAGTGTTTAGGACATAGCATGAAACCATAGCTCATTCCACAGATGTTTGCGTCCTTGGCACAAGCAGTTCGAACACACGTGCGTGACAGCACGCGCCACACGCCGTCCCCAGGAGAGGCCCTCTTGTAGGCACCGATCAGCTCAGTTGTCTTCACAGCGGTGTGACTGTGGGCTTCCCCTGTCTCTCCCCATCTTTAGATGAGAAAAGGGGGCATACACGTGTGTCCCAGAAACCCAGCTAGAAGGCGCAGAGCTGGAGCTGGGCTCTGGCAGTTTGGGGAGAAAGGCCATGGTCCAAATCTCAGCAACTTCCCCAGGAATTCAGCCCAGGAGGGGCCAGAGGTACAAGAGCAGACGGGGCCCTCAACTAGAGATGTGCAAACGAGCGTTGGGCGGACTGAAGACCCCACAAGACCAGCCGTCGATGGAGCTCCAGCCACATTGCTCTCCGACTGATACAGAACAGCGTTTAAGAACTGTTCGGGAGGAAGCAGCTGCACGTGTTCTTTGGTCCAGCAAATTAGCTCCCTGGGGCTATGGAAGGAGTGACCACAAAGCGGTGGTGGGCACAGGAGTTCAGTCCCTTCCAGTTCTGGAGTGCGGAAGTGTGAATGCACGGCGCCAGCGTCTCCCGATGACTAATGTGCTAAAATTATGATGATTGGGAGAAAAGCCGAGGTGACTACAGTGTTTGGAGGGGGCAACAGAAAGACACCGAGGTCAGGGACTCCAGTCACACTAGGCCCTTTTCAAGGGACTCAAGGGGAGCCTCAGAGCCGATTAGCCAGTCTGGGGCCTCTGAGGAGCTTCAGGGCCTCCATCCAGGGTCATCTCAGCAGGATCCAGACAGAGGTCATCTCAAAAACTTCTATGAGTGAGGTCTTCTTTTCATGCAGTGAGTCTCACTGAAGTCCGTGGGAGACACAGCATTTCTGAGCAAACCACTTCTGCAAAAACACCGCCCACTTGGGCAGAAAGGAATGGAGAGAGTACAACCCCCAGATTCCACCGTCAGGAGGCAGGCTGAGAAGACCACGCAGCTGCAAACAAGCGCTATACCTTTCACTTCAAAGCAGACTCAGAAGGTGGAGCCAACAGCCGGTGGTGAAGCCATGAGGATTATCCCCAGCATGCTGCGTGTGTGCCCACTCAGTCGCTCAGTTGTGTCTGAATCTGTGTGACCCTGTAGACTGTAGCCCACAGGTTCCTCTGTCCATGGAATTCTCCAGGAAAGAGTACTGGAGTGGGTTGCCGTGCCTTCCTCCAGAGGATCTTCCTGACCCAGGGATCGAACCCGAGTCTGTTACATCTCCTGCACTAGCAGGCAGGTTCTTTATCACTAGCGCCACCTGGGAAGGCCCGATTTTCCCCAAACTTGAAGACTAATTGGGGAACTTCCAAGCTCGCTGCGTGGCTTCAGGATTCCTACAGCACAGAGACCCCTCTTCACCTTTCTCCCCTCTTGTGAACTGAGCAGCCCATAGCCCTTTCCTGCTGCCTGTCCCACCACGGTTTGTTGGCTGGGCTGGGGACAGATGACTTTTCTGTCTGGCTTCTCAGGTCCCTCATAGCTCAGCTGGTAAAGAATCTGCCTGCAACGCAGCAGACCCTGGTTCGATTTCTGGGTCAGGAAGATCCCCTGGAGAAGGGATAGGTTACCCACTACAAGATTCTTGGGCTTCCCTGGAGGCTAGCTGGTAAAGAATCCACCTGCAGTGCTGGAGACCTGGGTTCGATCCCTGGGTTGGGAAGATCCCCTGGAGGAGGGAAAGGCTACCCAGTTGAACACGACTGAGCGACCTTCACTTCTCAGGTCCATGGATGGGCAGAAACTGAACTTGACTAGACCCAGGAGCCTCCTCTGCCCTTTTACAAATTCCAGTGAGGAGCTGATGAACTTTGAGTTTTCGCTCTGAGAGATAAGAATCTTGGGAGCCCTGGGAGCGGCTGAATGTGTTTGAATAATAAAAGCAGAGGGTGGATGGTGGCAGACAGACCCACGGTGGCCCGAGGGCCCTGCTGCTGACGCCTTTGTGGAGTCCCCTCCCCGACTCACAGAGCAGGACCTGCGACTTGGTTCTAACCCACAGCTTACAGCAGGGCAACAAATACCGCTTTCCTGACCGTGGTGCGGTCTGCTGGTAAACTCACCTTCCCTCCCTTTGTTGACTGAAGATGCTAGTGACCATGAGTCCTGCCACCGAAGGAAACAATACTGTCAACATCCTGTGAGCAGGGACACGCGCTTCCACAACGAGACCTCCGGATGAGAAGAAGCCTGGCCAGCACCTCGCGAAGCCCTAGGCAGGAGGCCTCGCCATCCCATCCCTGGACTGACCCGCGGAAACTTGGAGATCACAACTGTGTGTTGTTTTAAGTTGTTAGAGTCGTGGTAATTTGTTACACAGCCACAGAGAATTAGTGCATGCAATTTATTCCTTTAACACAAGTAAAGGGTGTGATGCCAATATATAGTAAAAATTTTAATGGATATATGATTATGGCTTTGCTTCACTATTTTCATTAATCTGAGTCCTTAGAATATTTATAGCCCAGTTAATTTATGAAATAAGCATTAAGATTTTAAGACAATTTTGCATAGAGTAGTAATTTCTCTATATTTTTTAGCCCTCAAATTTTAATTGATACAGTTTACTAGATCAAACTTGGATTTATAGGGTGCAAAAGGATTGTTAATTGTGCTTTGATCTCCTCTGTTTATCAGATAGTTCTAGGCACTTACCAGACATGATCATATTCTCAAAAGAAAGGGGGGTGGGATGGTCCAGGCTCTATATATGTATACATAGAGCTGATTCACTTCCTTGCACAGCAGAAACTAACACAGCATTGTAAAGCAACTATACCCCAATTAAAAAAATTGTTTTAGATGGTTATAGTCGGAAAGCAAACAAACAAACAAAAATCCTGAGAGAAAGATATTATCACTAAGTCTAGTTTGCAACTGGAAAAACTGAGGGTTGAAGATGTTAAATGACTTGCCCATAAGGGCAGAGCTCGGATTTGAGCCCAAGTTAGATGTACCCCCCAAACTCACATTCTTTATGTACATTATGCTGGTTATTTTTAAATTTTTAAAAGTTACAGAGGTAGAAGACTTTTTTCCCTCAGTGGTGTTCACCTGTTTACCTAAACCACATTTTTTTTAGAGTGATAATCTTTAAGTATTGTAAAATTTTCATAATTATGTTGAACACATGAGTAGTGGAAATGCAAGCACTTTCCTTTATTATTTCAGCAACTCTTCCAAATTCATTTTATGAAGCCAGCATTATTTTGATACCAAAGCCAGACAAGGATGCCACAGGAAAGAAAATTACAGGTCAACATACATGCAAAAGTCCTCCACAAAATACTAGCACGGAGGGAGTTCCCTGGCGGCCTAGTGGTTAGGGTTCTGGCTTTCCCTAGCGTGGCCTGTGTTCATTCCCGGCTGGGACAGATCTAGCAAGCACACAACACGGCCAAAACGTGAAAACATTGGGCTTCACTGGTGGTTCAGTGGGCAAGACTCTGCCTTTTGATGCAAGGAGTGTGGGTTCAGCTCCAGGTCAGGGAACCAAGGTGCCACCAAGTGTGGCCAAATTAAAAAAAAAAAAAAATGCTAGCAAGGGAGAGAATGCTTGCAAATCATGCATCAGATAAAGGATTAATATCCAAAATCTATAAAGGACTCATACAATTCAACAACAGGAAGCCAAAACAATCCAATTTGAAATAGGCTGAAGGTCTGAATAAACATTTTTCCAAAGAAGACATACAGGTGGCCAGTGGGTACAGGAATGGATGCTCAGCGTTATTAACCATCATGGAAAGGTACACCACAGCCACAATGAGATAGCACCTCACGCCTATCAGAATGATTATTATAAAGAAGACAAGAAATAACAAGTGTTGGTAAAGATAACAAGGAACGGGGTCTGTTGTGCACTGTTGGTGGGAATGTGTATTTGTGTGTGCATGAGGGCACGCTCAGTCGTGTCCGACTCTTTGTGACCCCCTGGACCGTGGCCCACCAGGCTCCTCTGTCCATGGGATTCTCCAGGCAAGAACGCTGGAGAGGGCTGCCATGTTTTCCTCCAGGGGAATCTTCCCGACCCAGGGATCGAACCTGTGTCTTCTGTGTCCCCGGCATTGGCAGGTGGGTTCTTTACCACGGAGCCACCTGGGAAGCCCCTGTCTATTGGTGCAGTCACTATGAAAAACAGTATAAAGATTCTTCAAAAAAATTGAAAATAAAACTATCATATGATCCAGCAATTCCACTTCTATGTATTTATTCAAAGAAAACAAAAACACTAACTTGGAAAGACATATGCACCCATCTGGTCCCATCACTTCATGGGAAATAGATGGGGAAACAGTGGAAACAGTGTTAGACTTTATTCTTTTGGGCTCCAAAATCACTGCAGATGGTGACTGCAGCCATGAAATTAAAAGACGCTTACTCCTTGGAAGAAAAGTTATTACCAACCTAGACAGCATATTGAAAAGCAGAGACATTACTTTGCTGACTAAGGTCCGTCTAGTCAAGGCTATGGTTTTTCCAGTGATTATGTATGGATGTGAGAGTTGGACTGTGAAGAAAGCTGAGCACCAAAGAATTGATGCTTTTGAACTGTGGTGTTGGAGAAAACTCCTGAGAATCCCTTGGACTGCAAGGAGATCCAACCAGTCCATTCTGAAGGAGATCAGCCCTGGGATTTCTTTGGAAGGAATGATGCTAAAGCTGAAACTCAGTACTTTGGCCACCTCATGCGAAGAGTTGACTCATTGGAAAAGACTCTGATGCTGGGAGGGATTGGGGGCAGGAGGAGAAGGGGACGACAGAGGATGAGATGGCTGGATGGCATCACGGACTCAATGGACATGAGTCTGAGTGAACTCCGGGAGTTGGTGATGGACAGGGAGGCCTGGCGTGCTGTGATTCATGGGGTCGTGGAGAGTTGGACACGACTGAGCGACTGAACTGAGTTGAACTGACAGTAGCCAAGGTAAGGAAACGGCCTGTTTTCACTGAAGGATGAATGGGTAAGGAAGACGTGCTCTAGATACGCAATGGAATATTATTTAACCATCAAAAGAATGAGAAGTTCCCATTTGCGACCTGGATGGACCTCGAGGTGAGGCATCATACTAAGTGAAATAAGTGAGACACAGGATACTGTGTGGTCGCTGTTTTATGTGGAACCTGAATACAGACTAGAATAGAGTCTAAAAAGTAAAACAACCCCCCCAAACCCAAGCCCACAGGCAGAACAGACGGATAGAGGATTGGAAGGTGGGAGAAATAGGTGAACAGATTGGCACATGTATCAAAGATTTGATTCAACTAATTACTTAACAAGGTGATGAGATGCTAAGATTGATTCAAAAGAGAATTTCACAGATGAAGATTTAGTCCATGGAGTTCTCCAGGCCAGAATACTGGGGTGGGTAACCTTTCCCTTCTCCAGGGGATCTTCCCAACGGAGGGATGGAACCCAGGTCTCCTGCATTTCAGGCAGATTCTTTACTAGCTGAGCCACAAGGGATTTATGTAGTGGCTGGTAAACAGTGTCTTTCACTGAGAAAGACAAACTGACTGAAGCAAAAAGGCACGCACACACACACCAACAGAAGACAGTAGAATCGCCTTAGTGGGAAAATAACCCTGCTATATATACACTGGAATTCCTTTTAGGATTATTTCTTTAAAGTGATTTGTGGTTATCCTTACATTTTATCAATTTTTATATCTTCATAGGTATTTATAGATTCCGATTTTAGACATTCCTTCCTGTGATGTATGATTAAATATATTCTTTCTTCCTCGTGATAAAGGGAGTTTATCACGCATAACGAAACCATAAAGAAGTAATTCGCAAGTCCTAGGTGATGCGGAGTGACTCTTTGGCTCCGCAGACTAAACCACTTTACCACTTTCTTTAAAAATGTTTAAGATAAACAGTCTTAAGAGGCAGGTTTTGTTGGAAGCGCCTTTGCATAGCGCTCTAAATTCCTAAGCCCGTCTCCGTGTGTGGTCTGGGGCTGAACCCGGGGAGATGAACCTTGTGGGTTCCCAGGACCCGCCCTGGGACCGCGGTGGACGCCGCGGGGGTGTCACCGGGACGCGCCGGGCTGACCGCGGGTGTCGCTGCAGCAGAGACCAGGCCCCCGGCGCATCCCCTCCGAATCCCGGGAAGGGACCCTTGCTCCCCAAATCCAAGCGAGCTGTAACACATCTTAAATAAGAGCTCAGACAGCAGCGTTCAGTCCTTGCTGGACAAGCCACTGCCACGTGAAGTTTTAAAGAATGGTTGAAGGGCGCACAAAGGAACATTTGGTTATTCCAAAGGGTTGATTTTTACGAGAAGCTTCCAAAAGACTCCCCGGAAAGTGGGTTGGTACTGACATCTCCGTGTCCCTTCACCTCGGGGAGAGGCCCTTCTGCACCCCCCGCCCCTGGGCTGAGTCTCCTTCCCTCTGGCCCCCCCGGGCCTCCTTTGGGGGACGATAGGAACCGAGGCTTCGAACGGCCAGGGGAGCGCGGCAGGTGGCCGGCCGCCGGCGGGGCTGCAGGCGGCGTGGGGGCCGCGGCCGCTCTCTCGGCGGGAGGCGGGTCCCCGCTGCGCGCTCATTAGCGCCCACTCTGCTTAATGGCTTCCTGGGGCTGGATGTTTACTTCTTGTTTGTTTTCGCCTCTGTTGCCCAGCTACCGCACCGCACGCCGACCGCGACTTTTCTTGGCTTCTCTGCAGCGCGCGGCGGGAGTTGCTGCACGTGCGCCCCCGCGCAAGGCTCGGCGCGCTCAGCCCCGCGCCCGGCGGGCACCCGCGCCCGGCGCTCCCGGGTTGGCCCCGGGCGGGGCTGGGCGCACGGCCCAGGACCCGGGACCCGCGTTCCCGTCCGGCCTCAAGTGCGCTTCAGCGTCGCAATGGCTCAGGAATGGCGAGGGTGGGCCCTCCCTGGGTGGGCCCTCCCTGGGCAAGCCGCTGCTCTTGGAGCCGCTCCGCCCAGAATTCGGTGGGAGCCCTGCTGGCCCCGTCGGCCCCTCGGGGACACGTGAGATGCTGGGAGCGGACAGCAGGGGAGACCCGAGCCCCAGGGCCTCCACACCCGTCACGCTCCGGGGGGCTGCCCCCTGGCCAGAGCAGGGAGCAGCGGCGACTCTCATTCCAGACCGCACGTCATTTTGGGCAGAGTCTTGAGAACAGGCCCGGGTGGATGGAAGCCCTTCCCTCTGGAGGGGAAGGGTCCTGCCTACCTTGGGGGGTAGGGGGGACCGCCCTGGGTATCCGAGGGAGTCCCGGGGACCGCCTGAAACGACCCCCTAATGAAGAACTGCTGTAGGAATCCGCCCGAAAAGACCGGTCCGTGCTCATCCGAGTTACCCTGGCCTGAAAAGACCGGTCCGTGCTCACCCGAGTTACCCTGGCAGCGTCCCGAAGACCTCCCCGACGCCGTCCTAGAGCCCTGGACTTCCTCATGGTCGTCTTGAACTGAATGGAAAATTCCCCCCAAGCTATTGATATAGATCTTTGGGGGAGATTAGAGGGGTCTCCTGGGGAGGTACTGTTTTAAAGAAGCTGTTTCATGTATCTAGTTGTACCTCCTAAGACAGGCCTTATCAGTTTCTAAGAGATGAATGACATTTAAAAACGGTGAGACTCCGGGTGCCTGTTTTCCGTGAGTCTGGCAGACGCGTCTTTTATGACAAGCTGCACATTTCTATGTGCCGATTGGTTTACAGTGTATGGTAATTCTGGAGTCCGCATGTCAAGGAGATAAAACTAGAAACTGAATTTTAGGAGAAAGTTACCTTATCTACGTTCTCTCATCGCCCTCAAACCTACCCACCCCCTTCTCCCTTCCTTTCCGGAAGCCCTCCTCTCCCCCACCACCTCTCCGAAGAATTCTCCTTATATTAACTCCTAGTTACCACCATCTAGGATGAAAAAAAAAAAAAAAAAGAAAGAAAGAAAGGAAAACAGTTTACTTCCCTTGGAATTGTTTCCTTTAGTTTTTAAATATAAATAACCCTTAGAATTAAGGGACAGAGATTTTTTAAGGTGTTAGTTTTCTGGCGTCAGTTACTGTTGAAGATAATCCTTTCCTAACTAGATAGCTGCAAGTTAGCCAGGTGTTGTCCTTTGATGCTTAGAAATGGCATTTAAAATTTCTAATTACCCACTGACTTATTGTTTGCCATTAAATTGTCACTTTGCCCACGCACATATATACTGTTCTTTTTGAAGATAGATTGTAGGGCTGCAAAATGAACTGCCCAAATGTGGAATCTGGAAGAACAGGAGTGGCAATGGGGAGTTTTGGAAGCTGATCCCGGAGGAAGCTTGTGGAACAGAAATCAAACAAAAACTCCAGAATATAAAATTTAAGAGTTTGTATTTATCCTTTTTTTTCTTCTGAAATTGAATAATTTTTTCCCACTTTTTAGCAATTAACTCTGGGAAGTAGTGGTGTAATCTACCTTCCAATTAAGTTAACATTACATAACATTTTGAAGTATTTTAAAACTATATTGATTTTACTGTAATTTATTAAGTAAAATAAGCACTGGAAAATAGCGCTTCTGTGTTTGGCATTTTCCTTTAGTGTACGGACGTCAGTGATAGCAATAGTCATCAAGAGCTACGGTTCAGAGGTGGCACAGAAGTACACGTTTCCCCACTCAGTACAATACTCGAGTCGCTTCTTTCACCAAAGAGAGGAAACCCGTTTCAGTAAAGTGGAGCACTTACTTTCTGCTTAGAACTGTGCACAAATACAGATACAAGTAGCCTAAGGGTTGAGAAACCAATGTTCCCAAAACTTGTTTGAGATTTCAAGTAGGGCTGCAGGAAATTCCGTAAGCTAGCTTTTCTTTATTGAGTCACATAACACTAATAACATCATACAGTGATGTCATCTCAACAGCACCACTTATGCTAACAGAAGCATGATTTTTTCAGAAGGTAGGAGAGAGCAGTAATTTGAAAGTGAATTAGCCAACAGCTCTGAGCAGTTTGTGATGCATTTGGGTAAATTTTGGTTGGTTCACATGATCTTCATGAGAATCTCATAGGATTTGGTGGGTGACTGTCACCTTCCCTGAAGTCTGAAGTGTTCTTGATAATGAAACCCTCTGGAACTCCTGCATAAATATTTATTAAGTATAGTTGATTTACAATGTCCTGTTAGTTTCAGATGTTCAGCAAAATGATTTGGTTTTTTTTTCTCTTTCAGATTCTTTTCCCTTGTAGGTTAATACAAAATACTGAGTAAAGTTCCTCAGGCTATATACAATAGGTCCTTAATGTTGGAATATTTAAATGGTATATATATAAAATGCATTTCTTGTCTCTACCAAGATAAGTTTAGTTTCTCTGAAAATTTTAAGAATTAAAACATTGATAATTTTTTACTTGTATACAGTGATAAATTAAAAAGTAGTTGTGTTTATAAGTAATAGTATCAGATACTGAAATACCAGAGTAAATCTGGCAGAGTTGAAAGAACTGTAAATTTCCAGTTTTAAACCAAAAGGAAGAATGCATTGTTCAAATGTTAAACTTGGCCTTAAATACATATATACACACACACACACACATATATTACTGTTTAGACTTATTTATGTGCCTGTTGTTGTTTTAACTTTTTGGTTTGTATTGGGGATGGTCAGTTAACAAGCAATGTGTGAGTGTTTCAGGTGGACGGTGAAGGGGCTCAGCCATATGTCTACATGTGTCCATTCTCCCCCAGACCCCACTCCCATCCAGGCTTTGGCCTGAAATATCAAGCAGTATATCTCATTGTGAATTCATATTCTTTTTTATTTATAAGGTAATGAACACATATAATATCAAATCTACAATAGACTACTCCATGAGCAACAGGACCTTATAATTAACTATGTTTTCCAGTGTCCCCTCCTAGGAGAATAGGAGCCAGGCTATTCATCAACACTGAACAGAGGAAAGAGGTGAGATTTCTCATATTGATGAAAAATGTGTTTTCTAATACTATATTTATTTCCATTGGGGATATTTTTGCATGTCTACTATGTCCCATGGTTTTTAATTACTTCGAATTCAAATTTTCATTTCAGTGACGTGGTTAGTGTAACGAGCATTTGAAAATCTTCTTGTATGTAAAATAACATTTTGCACCACCCAAATAGTTTCATTTAGATGATGTCAAAGAAGGAAGTCATGATCTCTGCCTGCAAAGAGAATACAGTGTGTCTGGGAGGAAAAGCATTCAGTAAATGTGATTCAAGGAGAGTGAGGAACTCACCAGATAGAAACAGGGTTGGAGAGAAAGAAAATAAATTATCCTGGGAAATTCCCTGGTGGTCCACTGGTGAGAACTCCATGCTTCCAATGCTGGGGGCCCTGGTTCAATCCCTAGTGAGGGAACTAAGATAAGAACCCACAAGCCGCATGGTACCAGAAAAATACATAAATAAATTTTCTTTAAAAAAAGAAAAGAAATTATCCTTAGCCTTTGTTATAAAATCAAGGTGAAAATAAATGGAGGAGGTTTCCTGGAGATAACAGGTCTTAGTGTAGTCTTAAAGGTTTTGCTTTTCCAGGAAGGAGAGGACTTGCCCGCCGTGTGTCTCCAGTGAGTTTTAGCTGGTGTTGTCTCCTAGGCTCCCGGCTCCACTACTGTGGGGCCTGGGAATGGTTTTCTCCTGATAGGAGGTGTGTTTTCCATCTTTCTTCCTTTGCAGTCCTATGCACTGCCCTTCCCTCCTGAGGAAGCTCTGCTATTTCAGAACCCACGTAACATCTTTGGCAAGCTCGCATAGCACGATTTGGAAATAAAAAGGCAGGAGGATCTGGGATAGAACGTGAAATATTATGAACTGTATTTTAATACCTGTACTCGTCGGTTGGGTTTAACAATGACGAGAACTTTCTGCTTTTGTCCCTGGTGCTGGGTTTCTGTTTGTGTGCTCACACATGGCAGCAGGATGGAGGTAAGGCAGCCTACATCTGGCTCCTTGTCTGGCTCCTCCGGGGCCTTCAGAGCAGGTCCTCAGACCCCCGAAGTGCCTCTAGGAAATGGGGAAGATAGTGCTTATTTCATGAGGCTATCATGAGAAAACCCTTATGTGCAAGTGCCTGGCACAAATTCATTTGAAGACAAAAGTGAAGAGTGTGTGCTGTTTAAAATAGGTTTTATTTTGTGTGTATGATTTTTATCAAGTTATTTTTCTGGACAACTTGGTAGGCTGTGTCCTGAACGTCTTAGTCATTAGAAGATGGTGTGGGTGCCGGTGAGACCCAAAGCCCTGGGCACAGGGCAGGTGCTTCCATCTATCCCTCGTCCCTGTGGTGCCCCAGCCCTTCTAGCTGAGCTGGGAGGCCCGGGCCTTCGCACCTGGGTGTCAGGACCACAGCATTCTCCACTGCCAGACAGGGCAGGCTTGTTGGAGCCGCTGTCAGATGGATGGAGATGGCTGAAAGCTTAATTTGCAAACATTCGACTTCTGTTCCACATTCTCTGGAGAGAAGACAAAATGCCCTCATGACTGTAGACCAGCTGCGTAACACTTTTAAAGCAGGATAAATCTTACATATTAAATTCAGAAAGGTGGTTTTCTCTAGCACTAGAAATGTGGAGCTTTTGAAAAAAGTCATGATCTGCTTGAAATAAGGCTTTATTGTCTGTGCAGAAATGGAATAAATTAAAAGTATTTTTAACGTTAATTGTTTCTATGACCCCTCTGAATTCAAAGAGGAACTGAAAGCAGTTTCCTCTTCCACACGTACTTGCTAGTACATACAGGTATATAGAAGTATTTACTCTGGCAAGAGTGAGAAAGGTTTTGGTAGACAACCTGTAAGATTTCATGGAAGTTTCGAGACAAGGATCAAAATGTTGTCTTTTTTTTTTTTTTTCAATGCATGTTAGTCTGCCAACTTCAATAATAACATTAATTAATAAAATGATACAAAGATATTACAAGAAAAGACAACTACAGACCAATACCTTTCATGACACTAGGAAAAGAATGAGAAGTCAAGTCATGAGACTAGGAGAACATATTTGCAAAAGCCAACACCTAATAAAGCAGTGTTATACAAAAACATACAAAGAACTCTTAAAGCTCAACAATGAGAAAAGAAACAGCTGCATTAAAAAAAAAAAATTGGGCTAGGGACTTCCCTGGTGGTCCAGGGGTTAAGCATTCACGTTTCATGCAGGGGATGTGGGTTTGATCCCGGGTCAGGGAACTAACATCCCACAAGCCCACACGCCACAACTAGAGAGAACCCTGCACGCACTGCACAGAGAGCCTCTGCACCGCGGTGGAGATCCAGCCCCAGATTTCTTAGATGTAAATAAAAAATGGGCTAAGACCACGGTAGACTCCTCACCAAAGAAGACATACAGGGAGCAAATAAGCATGTGAAAAAATGCTCCATTTCCTATGCCTTCAAGGAATTGCAGATGAAGACCATGATGAGATTCCACTACACACCTGTTAGAACAGCCAGTAAAAAGGGAAACAGCCAAAGTCTGGAACGCCGACAGCACCGAATGGCGGTGGGTTTGTGGAGGAACGGGAGCTCTTGTTCATTGCTGGTGGGACTACAAACTAGTACAGCCACTTTGGAAGACAGTTTGGCGGGTTCTTACAAAGCTCTTGCAATGTCCTATCTTTTTCCAAATCACGAAAGGAGTACATCAAGGCTGTATATTGTCACCCTGCTTATTTAACTTACATGCAGAGTACTTCATGTGAAATGCTGGGTTAGGTGAAGCACAAGATGGAATCAAGATTGCTGGAAGAAATATCAACAACCTCGGGTATGCAGATAACACCACCCTTATGGCAGAAAGTGAAGAAGAATTTAAGAGCCTCTTGATGAAAGTGAAAGAGGAGAGTGAAAAAGTTGGCTTAAAACTCAATATTCATAAATTAAGATCATGGCGTCTGGTCCCATCACTTCACGGCAAATAGATGGGGAAACAATGGAAACAGTGAGATACTTTATTTTTGGGGGATCCAAAATCTCTGCAGATGGTGACTGCAGCCATGAAATTAAAAGACACTCCTTGGAAGAAAAGCTATGACTAACCTAGACAGCATATTAAAAAGCAGAGACATTACTTTACCAACAAAGGTCCATCTAGTTAAGGCTATGGTTTTTCCAGTGGTCATGTATGGATGTGAGAGTTGGACTATAAAGAAAGCTGAGTGCTGAAGAATTGATGCTTTTGAACTGTGGTGTTAGAGACTCTTGAGAATCCCTTGGATTGCAAGGAGATCCAACCAGTCCATCCTAAAGGAAATCAGTCCTGAATATTCACTGGAAGGACTGATGCTGAAGCTGAAACTCTAGTACTTTGGCCACCTGATGGGAAGAACTGACTCATTGGAAAAGACCTGATGCTGGGAAAGATTGAAGGCAGGAGAAGGGAACAACAGAGGATGAGATGGTTGGATGGCATCACCAACTCAATGGACATGAGTTTGATTAAACTCCAGGAGTTGGTGATGGACAGGGAGGCCTGGTGTGCTGCAGTCCATGGAGTCGCAGAGTCGGACACAACTGAGCAACTGAACTGACTGACTACGAAGCTCGGCATACTCTTTCCATTCAACCCATTGATCACAATCTTGTTATTTACCCAAAGGAGTTGAAAACTATGTCCACACAAAAATCTGCACGTGGATGTGTATAGCAGCTTTATTCATAATTGCCAAAATGTAGAAGTATGTCCTTCGGTAGGTGATGGATAAATAAGCTGTGGCACTTCCAGACAATGGAATATTAATCATCCCCCCAAAAAAGAGCTGTCACGTCATGAAAAGAGCTAGAGGAAACTTAAGTGCGTATGACTAAATAAAAGAAGCCAGTTTGTAAGTGCACACCAGTATGATTCCAGCTGCGTGGCATTCTGGAAAAGGCGAAGCTACGGAGACACTGCAAATATCAGGGTTGCCACCAGTTAGGGGTGGGGGAGGGTTGAAGAGGCTGAGCACAGAGGATTTTTAAGGCAGTGCAAGTACTGTGTATGATGTTATAATGTTGAATGTATGCCGTCATTCATTTGTTCTAACCCATAAACCTCCAGGAGTGAACCCTAACGTAAACTTCAGAATCTGTCAAAGTAGCTTCGTCCCTGGTCACAAATGTACATCCTGGAGAGTGAAGTTGATAAACAGGGAGGTTGTGCCCAACTTGTGCCTTCCTCTCAATTATGTTGTAGAGCTAAAACTGCTGTAAAAGTAAAGCCTTTATCAGAGACAAAAGAGTGAGTGCTTAACCGTGTCCAAGTCTTTGCAACCCCATGGAGCCAGGCTCCTCTGTCCATGGGGTTCTCCAGGCCAGCATACTGGGATAGGTAGCTGTTACTTCCTCCAGGGGAGCCCCCTAAACCAGGAATTGAATCTGGTCTCCTGCATTACAGGCAGATTCTTTACCGACGGAGCCACCAGCTTCTTTCAAATATCCCAGTTTTAAAAGATGACATAAAGTGACTCTCAAGCCTGAAAGTCCCTTTCCGATCATGGCTTTTCGCTCCACATGAGTATTTCTGAGGCCTTTCCATGCAAGGACACTGCAGGTGAGTTTGGAGCGTGGTGGGTGCAGCTCACACCCAGCTGTGAGAAAGCCTGCTGCCTTTCATCTGGCCCGTGGGTCTCTACCGGCCCTGGAGCGCCTGTTTGGTTTGCCTGCACTGAGGCCAGCGTATCTCTGACTCAATATTGTTACTCCAGAGCTGACCTGAGGAGGAGATTGTTCACAGAAGGGTGAGAAAAAAAAGAAAAAAACCGAAATGCAGCAAGACCCTTTCCAGCATGAAAAGAAGTGCCACTTGAAATTAAATCCAAAATGAGTTTCAGGAGTCCGCTCTAACGCTGTGTCAACAGAGGAGGTCAGTGAGCGTGGACACACCGGCCTTTAGGAGAGCGACAGGCAGGAGATTAAAGGGACGGAAGGGCGGGACGTGGCCAGCCGCCCTAGCCTCGCACTCGTGTCTGTGTCTGCAGCCTGCCATGTGCGCAGCTGCACCCTTCTTCCCTGTGTCCTTTCACGTTTCCCTCCTGTAACCACGTGGCGCTGGGTTGTGGTTTCTCTGGGCGACGTGATCCAGGCGGACATGTGAGCACGGTTGCTGGTGTGAGAAGCTGGATGAGGTTCAACCAGGAAGCCTCGCAGAAATCCCAGAAAGGACGCCCTTGAGACACCAAAACCAGGTCATGCGGGCCGTGAGCAGCTCAGCCTGTGTGGTTGCAGGTCCCCTTTGAGAGGCTGTGGTCACCCTTGGGAGACCCAGATGCCAGGCAGTCCCAGTGGCCTTTTCAGCAGAGAACAGGGGTCCCTTGGCCACAGCGAGGAGTGTCTGTCCGGAGCGGGAACTGCCTTCCACTGCCGCTTTCAAAGGCAGACTTTGGGTGGTTGGCTGGGTTACAGCGGGTGGGCGCTATAGGGAACGCCGTGTTAGTCACTCAGTCGTGTCCGACTCTTTGTGACCCCTGGACTCTAACCTACCAGGCTCCTTGGTCCGTGGGGTTCTCCAGGCGAGCATACTGGAGTGGGTGGCCATTTCCTTCTCCAGGGGATCTTCCCAACCCAGTGATGGAACCCAGGTCTCCCGCACGGCAGGCAGACTCTGCGTCTTCTGAGCCACCGGGAAGCGCCACCGGTGGGCACTGCGGGTGGCCCCTAAGTGCTTCACTGTCACCTTGCGGCCCTCTGTGTCGCCGTCAGCCACACACGGCTCCTGCTCTTCACACACAGAGCCCTCTGCTGTTCCGGGGCCTCTGGGGGCTGAGCGTGAGGCTGCCTGTCATTCTGCTGTAACTCGGGCCTCGGCCAGCTGTGCGGTGTCTGCACCCTGGCCCGGCCTTTGGCCATAGGGTGGGCTGGCTTGGCAGGGCTGGGTGCAGGCGTGCCCAGGCATATCAGCAAACTGGCCTTTCTTGCACGTGTCGGGGTAGATTCCCCACCATCATCAGGCAGCAGCATGCTTGACCCGTAGCTGCGCAGCATCAGTAGTCCCCGGCAGTGGCCCTGACCAGAACCACCCCAGGAGACGCCTTAGAAACGTCCACTCTCGGGACCTCCCAGGTGGTCCGGGGGTAAGACACTGAGCCCCAGTGCAGGGGACCTGGGTTCGGTCCCTTGTGGGGGAACTAGATCCCACCTGCTGCAAAGAAGACCTGGTGCGGCCAAATAAATACAAATAGATTAAAAATAAAGCAAGAAATGCACACTCTCAGGCTGCCCGCACACCTCCTGAACTCAGGAACCTGGGCTGCCCAGCAGTCTGGTTTGTCAGCCCCCCGGTGATCCTCACCCTAGAGGCTAGAGTGTGAGAACCAGGCTCCCGCCTTCACCCCGCTCGGGGACTGGACTGTCCCATCTGATGGCAGAGCCGTCGAGTCCGCGTCTGGATCTGCAGCGGGAGGCCGCCTTCCTTTAAGCAGTGAGCGCCTGGGCCTGTCTCTGAAGGTGGTTCTTTCCCATTGTGTGAACCTGCCCCGGAGGTGGGCAGCACTCCTTGCCTGTCCCTGCTGCCCCCCGCCCCAAGCTGCACCCCAGCCAGTCAGGGCACCGGGCTCCGAGTGCTTCCTTATGGGGCAGGCGTAGCCTTGCCTGTCCAGGCGCCTGGCCCGCACCTGGGGCGTATCTGTCAGAGGTCCACCGGGGGTTAGGCTGTGGCCCCGGTGCTGACGCTGAGCCTGATGCACTTGCCTGGGGGCCGTGGTTGGGGGCCTGTGGGGTGTCTCTGTTGCTGGGGCTGGGGGGAAGAGGAGGCAGAGGCATCTGTCTGCGGAGTGAACACGTGTGTGTGTGAACCCCACACGGCATTTCCTAGAGCACAGGCCCTGGGCCCTCGAAGCACAGGGTGGTGACTGAAACTGGTTCCCAGAGGCATTTCAGCGTGCTCCCCGGGCTCGGGGAATGCACACGCCCTGAGCCCTCGCGAGCCTTTGGCTTCAGTCTCAGATCCTGTTGTCACTTGTGGCAGCCGCCGAGGTCTGCAGGATCCACGGCTGTGAGAACACGTGGCCGGCTTCCAGCCCTTCCTCTGTCCAGTGGAAGAGGACACGCCCTTCTCTGTCCACGCTGCAGGCTGTGGTTTGGCCTCCGCAGCGCGAGACGTAGAACTGGTGACACTTGGGCTCTGAGTAAACACTGTCCCGGGAGGTGAGACAAGACCTGGGAGGGGAGAGAGCAGGGGAGGGGACGGAGGGGAAAAGGATGAAATGGAAAATGAAGAACATTTTCATTATCTCATAAACCACTTAGAGAAGAGATTGCTTAGAAGGGAGGTTGAGGGGCTGTGGGATGGACATAACCTGTTGCGTGATTTCACAAACTGCTAGCCTTCCAGAAGCCAGGTCTGAACTTTGCTTTTACCAGCTCTTGGGGCTTCCCTGGTAGCTCAGCTGGTAAAGAATCTGCCAGCTGTGGGACACCTGGGTTTGATCACTGGTTGGGAAAAGCTCCTGCAGAAGGAAAGGCTACCCACTCCAGTATTCAGGCCTGGAGAATTCCATGGACTGTATAGCCCATTAGGTCGCAAAGAGTTGACATGACTGAGCAACTTTGACTTTCTTTCTTTTCAATAAAGAATAGCTTTTTGCAGACACCTGGGGAGCAGAGTGCTCCTGGACACACAGTGGGTGCCCAGAAAAGACCCACTGATGGAATGAATGGCCCTTGGGAAAGCCAAGGGAACACCAAGGCCAGTTCCCGGGGAGGCAAGCAGCGTTCCTGCGGATTCCCTGGAGACCAGCGTCATGCTTCTGAGCCAGGGCTTGACCCGGGCCACAAGAAGGGTCTGCAGCCACAGCCAGGACCCCGGGGGCCAAGTGTCCCCTTCCTTCCGACCACTCAGCAGACAGCAGTGGATGGGCTGAGGTGCCCGTCCCAGGAGAGGAAGTGAACTTGGGGTTTGACGACCCTCCACAGACTGTGTCCCGTTGAGTCAGTTCTAATGAGATGGTGGATGAACCTAGAGCCTGTTATACAGAGTGAAGTCAGGCAGAAAGAAAAACAGGTATCGTATATAACACATATATACAGAATCTAAAACGATGGTACCGATGGTCCTACGTGCAGGGCAGCAAAGGAGGTGCTTTGGACTCAGGAGAAGGAGAGGGTGGGATGATTTGAGAGAATAGCATTGTGACATTTATATCACCATCTGTAAAACAGATGACCAGCGTGAGTTTGACGTGTGACACAGGGCCCTCAAAGCTGGTGCTCTGTGACAACTGGAAGGATGGGGTGGGGACAGAGGGGGCTCAGGATGGGGGGACACGCATCTGCCTACGGCTGATTCATACTGATGTATGGCAAAAACCATCGCAATACTGTATAGTAGCTATCCTTCTGTTAAAATTAACTTTTTCAAGAAAGACTGTGTCCCAGAGGACGCTGTCCTCTTGGATTCTCCCTGACAGCGCCTCACCATTCAGTACTGTGTCCCCTCTGTGATCAAATAAAGAGAACTTGCTTCTTGAGAATGAAACCACGATCGGGTTTGTCAGGGGAGTGTGTCATTTCTTTGGTTCTGTCTCGTCACAACAAAAATTTGAAGCAGACGGACGTTAAAGCCCTTGGACAGAACCTGTCTTGGCTCTCGGACAGACCGTATTACAGCTCTGCGACAGATCAGTATTACAGCTCTGTGTTACAGCTGAGTTTTATTTAGAAAAAAGAAAGGAAAATACATCCTCGAGGCTTGAGGGCATGCCAACCCAAAAGACACGAAGACAAGAGAGAGAGAGGGCACACGTGTGGGAGAGAGAGACCCCCAGCCCTTTGGCTCCTCTTTTTGTGTGTTTTTTCTACCCCTGGGCCTGCGCTATGTAAACTGGGCTAGCCAGGGGTGCTGTTTGTTCTACCTGAGGTCCTCACCCCTGTCCTCGGACCTTCCTTTGTTCTATTTTCGAGGGCTTTTCCTTCCCTTGTCTTTTAGCCACCGCCCTTATGGACTCCTGTTTCCTATTCTAACTACCTAACAGGTTCATCTCCAAGAAACCACTGGGTGACTCTGGTGGGGTCTTAAGCAGTCAGCCCTCCTGGGTCCCTCCGTAGGGCTTGGTGCCTGTACCTGGTGCCGGGAGGAATTCCTAGCTCCCCGGTGTTCTCAGGTGGCAGGTGCCTCCCGCTGGCTCTGCTCACCCCAATCCTGCAGCTCTGCAGTTGGGGACCTCCCCCAGGCGCCCTGGGGAACAGCCGGCCTGTAGCTGCGGCTGAGCACCTGCTGGTGGAGACTTTGGACAGTGTGCATGCTGCTGCCTCGTGGGCTAGTGAAGCCACAAGACTTACACTGCGTGTCAGCAATCGTGGTGGCCCCTTCAACGTCCAGAGGAGGCCACAGGCTCCCTCTGCCTGCCCTTCAACCCTCAATCAACGGAGTCCTACTGCAAAGCCTCTCTCTCCAGAACCTGAGCACGAGTCACCACGCCTGTGAACTGACAGCGACCCACGTCCAGGCCGGCCAGCCTCTTGTCCCCTTCACCGCCTTTGCTCCCCTGGATGCCACCACACCCCGTGGTCTTAACCAAGTGCTGGGGCAGTGCTTGCCTGGATTTCAGTGATCTCTGCCCCGTGACAAAAGGACCCTGAGCCCAGCGGCTTCAAACAAGACTGGATTATTTCTAAGATTGTTTGGAGGGTTCCTTTATTGGTTTCTATCATCTGGCTGCATTTAGCTGGGAGCTAACTGGCTTCCCACATCTTCTTTCTGCCTTTGTCCCTTCTGTCTCTCTTTTTGTGTGTCTCTCTCTCTGTGTTTCTGCCTATCTCCCTCTGCCTTTCTCCTTGTCTTTCTCTGCCCACCCCTCTTTCTCTCACGCTGGTGGGGCATCCGTGCTTCCTAGAGCCTGTTTTCTAAGAAAGAGGCACTAGGAACTGCCTGTGCTCTTCAGACCTGGGTTTGGAAGTCGCAGAATTCCACTTTGTCACACTCTGTGAGTCAGGAGTTCACCGGGATGGCCCGGGGAACCTGTCCCACCTCTGGATGGAAGCGGTCACTTGTCCCTGCGAAGACGGAGGAGCCAGGGTGCCTTCTGAGGCCAGTCAGGTGAAAACCCTCCAGCAGTTCCTGTGTTGTAAAGGCTGAGGTCCTGAGCTGTCTGAGAGCTGACTCGTTTATTCATTCCTTGTTGGCTTTCTGCTCTCCTTACCTGGACACAAGCTCCCTGCAAGCCAGCATTTCTGTCCTGTGGTCCTCAAAGCTGAGAGTCGTGCAGAGCACGTAGGAGGAGCTCAACAAATATTTGTGGAATGAGTAGAGGGAAAATGTGCACATTTAGGTAAACCAGACATAGATTTTTCTCTAATTACAAGCACACCCTGAAGGATGATGTGTAAGGCAACACCTGTGATTACAAGTTCTTGTGACGCACGTGAGACAGAACATATCCTCCTGGGTCTGAGTTGAGGTTTTGAAGCAAAAGTGTAACTGAGCTGAGAACCCAGCAGGACTGGAGGGGGTCCCACTCACCCCGGCTACTGCAATGCCCAGAAGTCAGTCTGCTCCGAACAGCGGGGTCACATCTGTGCCGTTGGCCACAGCGAGCAAGAGGACAGTGTGCAGGCCCATGGGTGCCAGAAGGCAGTACCACACGGGACCAGGCTGGGCTGATCTCTCCCAAGACTTACAAGAGAAGCTTCTCTTCCTGTTAAACCTGTGTTTAGCCTTGGAAGGATGACCACCAGCTTCCCTGCTGGCCTATTAATGTGTGAATTTTTATCAAGTGAGTCTCCCCTCCCCACCCCTTTTTCTGATTGGTAAAAAAAAAAGGTACCAGTTTTAAGATTCAGATACATTAAAATGACATGTTGTTGTTGTTTAGTCGCTAAGTCACCTCCAACTCTTTGCGACCCCATGGACTGCAACTCACCAGGCTCCTCTGTCCATGGAATTCTCCAGGCAAGAATACTGCAGTAGGTTGGCATTTCATCCTCCAGGGGATCTTCCTGACCCAGGGATCAAACCTGAGTCTTCTGCATTGACAGATGGGTTCTTTACCGCTGAGGGCAGGAAAGCCATTAAAACAGTACAGCCATAAAGCATGCTTAGCTCCCTAACAGATCTCCAGAACCGAGGCTTTTCCTGAAATTCCTTTGTTTTGGAGTCAGTGGGAAATTAGTCACTCAGCTAAGAACCTGAGTTTAGTCTGCTTACAGAGTATGAGCAATGTAAACACTGGGTTCTAATTCTCGAAGCTTAGTTCATGGCACTTTATTCAACAATAGGGCCCTTAAATTTGGGAAGGTCCTTAGTTTCTGCAGGAAAGATACCTGCTGACATTTTCAGACAGGATGAAGATAAAAACAAGAGACAGCAAGAGTGCCTCTAGGATGAGAGTAAGAAGGAATTCTCCACGTTTCCAAAACCCCAGGGATGAATCAGAGACACACGGGAAGACGCTTTCAGAGGACTATTATCTGGCCGTTCCTGGATAGTTTCATTTATTTTTTTTGCCACACAGCCAGGCCTGTGGGATCTTAATTCTCACCCGTCCTCCACCCTAGGGATCAAACCTGTACCTCCTGCACTGAAGCATGGACTCTTAACCACTGGACCACCAGGGATGTCCTACTTGGCCATTCTTCTTTTTATTTTTCACTTCTTTCACATTTTCATTTTTATTTATCTTTCACAGTTTTGAAGCCTTAATAGTTTAGCTGTAAAATTTTTGTCAATCCATTCAGGTATAGCACACATTCACTTTAAGAGGATAGTTAATGCTGAAATTTTCATTTTCCTTGAATGTAAATATAAATAGTATTTGTATTGATTTATCAAGAATAATAAAACTTTCCTAACTTCAAAAGTGAAAAGACAAAACAGTTACCATCACATTCAGTTCAGTTCAGTCTCTCAGTCATGTCCGACTCTTTGCGACCCCATGAATCGTAGCACACCAGGCCTCCCTGTCCATCACCAACTCCTGGAGTTCACCCAAACTCATGTCCATCGAGTCGGTGATGCCATCCAGCCATCTCATCCTCTGTCGTCCCTTTCTCCCTCTGCCCCCAATCCCTCCCAGCATCAGCGTCTTTTCCAATGAGTCAACTCTTCGCATGAGGTGGCCAAAGTACTGGAGTTTGAGCTTCAACATCAGTCCTTCCAAAGAACAACGTTCACTCTTGCCATCTCCTGTTTGACCACTTCTAATTTGCCTTGATTCATGGACCTAACTTTCAAGGTTCCTATGCCATATTGCTCTTTACAGCATCGGGCCTTGCTTCTATCACCAGTCACATCCACAGCTGGGTATTGTTTTTGCTTTGGCTCCATCCCTTCATTCTTTCTGGAGTTATTTCTCCACTGACCTCCAGTAGCACATTGGGTACCTACCAACCTGGGAAGTTCCTCTTTCAGTATCCTATCATTTTGCCTTTTCATGCTGTTCATGTTAAATATAGTTTAATTTGACTTGCCCCAGTATTAATGAATCTGAAATTACAAGTATATTAGTTTAACTTTTCTAATAAGTTTTTTTCTTGATAGTCTATCTTATTTGGACTGAAAGCACATCTAGATATCCTGAGAAGCAATAAATCATTTGGCTTTTTAGTTTTATCAATATTTTTTCATCACTAATAGTTGTGTGTGTGTGCGTGTGGAGTGTGCGTAGTTGCTCAGTCATGTCCAACTCTTTGTGACCTCATGGACTGTAGCCAGCCAGGCTCTTCCGTCTATGGGGTTTTTCAGGCCAGAATACTGGAGTGGGTTGCCATTTTCCTCCTCCAGGGGAACTTCCCAACCCAGGGATCAAACCTGTGTTGCTTGTGTCTCCTGCATTGCAGTCAGATAGTCACACAAGGAATTTAAGCAATCAGAAATAATTTTCCTGTAAAAATGATACCAAATTTAAAAAATAATAAAAATGATGGGAAATAATAGTATATTGGGGGCATCTTGTTATGTGCAACAAAACATTTGTTATATGTAGAGAATCTAAACAGATATAAAGACTGTATTTATTTGAGGTGACGAGAAGTTATCTCCATTATCAAACTCCAAGTAGACATGCCAGAATATGTTTATAATCTCAGAAATGTTGAAAAACACATCTCCAAATAAGAAGCACTTTATTTCCGTGAAATGCTTCTGTGCAATGATGCGTCCATTCATCAAAGCTGACCTGTTTTTGGATTGAACATTTACTGTTCTTTACAGACCCCAGCATCTTCCCCAGAGTCCACACAGGAGGTACCTCAGAAGCCCCCTCCCCGAGTAAGTGACAGAGGATGCTTCAGTGTGGCCTTGAAATCTTAAGATTATTGATCAGCTTGATGACCAAACCATGACTGAGTGTGGTGAAGGTCGTCTTCCTTCCCAAGACGTTCACTACAGAATCTCTTAAGTTTGGGGCTGTGAAGTTATCCTGTCCATGCAGCAGCCTTTTCTCTGTGAAGATGAAGCTGGTTGTGTATTTCTTCTGCCTCTCCCATCGGAAGGGGATATTGTTCTAAATGTGAGGGTGTGTGTCTCTAAAATTCAAGTTTACTTCTGAACATAATCAAAATCACTCACCCGTTTATTAAAAAAAAATACTCCATTAAAAAAAAAACAAACCTTGAATGTGCTCCAAAATAGATTCTGTGAGTGACAAAGACATGAACCAACTCCTCGAATGACCAGCATTTTGCTAAATTTTTGGTATCTATTATAGTACTGTAACTTGATTTGGGTTTTGGAATAAGTGATAGAGTAATTTTTAATTGTGAAAACGTATGTACAATTTGACTTGGCTGTTTTCTTTTTTTTTCTTAAAAATATTTCCAGCATGAGAAAGGCTCTAAAGGAACCAGAAATAACAGGCAATGAGAAAATAGCCATGAAAATACATGCTTTCTCTCTTATTTTCTACCTGATTGACTATGAGCAACTCAGGGTTTCAATCTGTCCTACATTTTATCAGCACCCTTCAATCTGTACTTAATATTCGTGTAAAGAGTCATCATCAAATGCGGGCAGAATGCTTCAGAGTGGTTTTTGCAGATGTTCCTAAGAGGCACAACTGCAGACCCCTTCTGCAGCTCCTACGATTGGACTTGTAAAGAATCGCAGGCCCAGGGCCCCTCAGGGTTTGGATATCCCCTAGAATAGACAGCGGAGGGTGTGATAGTTTGAGATTTCCCCCCGTTCTTGCAATTTCACCAGGTGAATCATCCCCGCCAAGCGTCTCCTCTCTTTTCTCCTTGTCAAATAGCAGGTGGAGCGACTCTGAGTGGCTTTTATCAGACAGTAAAATGTGTCCGCATGAAAATGAAAGTTCCCTAAGCAGAGGCCTCCAGCTGTCGCTTCCAGGCCGTGGTGTGGACGCTGAGACGCTTGCCGGGCTGGAGGGACCGAGCTCCGGGCCCTTGGGCCATAAACAGCCTCAGGGCACTTAAAAAAATCTGCATTTTGTGGGTGTTGGCTGAACGCACTGGCTTTCTCCCTGCCATCTGTCCTCTGTGTCTGAGTCTCCCTTTGAACATTTGCCTTGGCTTGTAAACACCGCCATTTACTTCACTTCTGGTTTCAAGGCGATACCATTTTGTCAAATGCACTTGTGATCTGTTCTTAAAAAGTCTTCGTTGTTTTGGTTAACCAGATTTCGCTTTTCTTGCTGGTTTTAGGGAGTGTAGTTCCCCCTCCGCTCCGGCCCCCTTGCCTGGGACCTGGCACTTCTCCTGGCAAGGAGGCCCAGGGTTGAGGCCCTTGAGACCCCATGTTCAGATGCCAAAGGCCCCAGCTGGCGTGCTCGAGAGTCAGCCTCGGATCCAGCTGCCCCTGGGGACCAGTCAGGGCTGAGTTGGGGCAAAGGAACTTCGCGGGAGGGTCCCCGCCTGCCATTTACAGGGGTTCTGAGAAAACGCATTGTTTCGGGGTTTGTGCTTAAGAGGAAACCCTCTTCCCTACGTGAGCTGTTTCCTGGCCAAGTCCTCCCCCTTCTGGAGGCAAGGCTTCATCAGGATGAGACCCCACCTCACTCTCAGTGTGAGGGACTGGCTCCCCTGTGCGACGAATTTTCTCAGAGGCTCCTGGATACCTAAGGAGGCGTGCAGAGGTCTTGGCACTGATCACGATTTCTGAAAATGGACCTGCTAAATCCCTTCCGGAGGTTGGAAGGAGCCAGAATTTGTGAGCAGACAGCTTTATCGCGCTACGTGAGCTGAAATAGGGCTCCCCAGGTGGCAGTAGTGGTAAAACTCTCCCTGGCAGTGCAGGAGATGTCGGAGACTCGGGTTCAATTCCTAGGTTGGGACGATTCCCTGGAGGAGGAAACGGCAACCCACTCTAGTATTCTTGCCTGGAGGATCCCACGGACAGAGGAGCCTGGCGGGCTGCAGTCCATGGGGTTGCCAGGAGTCGGATGTGACTGAGCTTGCACCACACAGGAGCAGAAATAAGTCTAGAAATGATTCTGAGCCATGATAGGAGGCCAGCTCTCCTTCACGCCACCCACTGTCCTGCTCTTCCCGCCAGGCCTCACCGGCGTCCGCGTTCCCTAAGCACAGCGGTGTCCTCTCACCCCAGGGCCTTTGCACTGAAGTTTCCTTTCCTGGGAATGACCTCCCCCAGACATCCCCACGGTGCACCCCCACTTCCTTCCGGTCTGTGCTCAAAGGCCCGGCTCGGGAGCCATCTGACGTCTTTCCACTGCCCCAAGCCCTTCCCTGCGTCTAAATCCCCTTCATCTGCTTCGGTTTCTCGTCTTAGCGCAGCACCGTCCAACACTCCATGCATTTTTTAACTTATTTTCTTTAGTGTGTTTCTCTTCTCTCTGCTCTAGAGTATCTTTCTCAGTCTACATAGTGTTTCATAGAATCCCTGGTGTCATAGAAAAGTGCCTGGTGTTCAAGAAACAGTTGATGAATAAGTGAAAAGATTCGGGAGTCTTCTGAAAACATATTATTTTCCCTGGCAAAACTTTTCATTTTGTTTTGTAATACACCATCTCTGAACCATGAGCTCGGACCCGTGAAGCTCTTTGGCGGTGGACGTGGTCAAAACTCGTGTTCAAGGCCGACTGTCGCCTGCTCCCGGCTCCCTGGGGCGGGGGCCCCTAGTCGCCAGGCTTCCCTGTTTTGGCCAGGTGCCCACTCCACCCTTCCAGACTTCTTCCTGGCCAAGCTCACGCCTCGCCTCCCCGCATGCCCTCCCCGGCGGGTCCCACTCATGACCCCCGCTCTCCTCTCCAGTTTAGTCTGCAGAGCAGACTGTCGATGTGGGATGGGGTGGCGAGTCCTGCTTTAGCACCTGCCCCGGGCTGGCCCTGTGCAGCGCCGGGGCACACTCAGCCTGGCAGCCGGGAGTCCCCTGCCAGGGAGCACCCAGGGGAGGGTCCCCGTGCACCCACGCCTCGTCTGGTCATGCCACACTGCTTTACCCTCACCCTCCTCCGTCCACCCACAGGTGTGCACTTCACATCAACAGCCTCAACATCCGCCCCCAGGTTTAAACCTCTCAGGGACAGAGGTTTCTTCGCCCAGGGTCCCCCTCCCACGGCGTGTCACGTTCTCACCGGGTTCGAGAAGGGGTGGTTGAGACCGTCACCTCTGGCTCCATCCTCACCGTCGATTGGCCCCATGAGGGAGAGTGCGTCCTCCCGGCCCAGCCCGCTCCTCTCGGCCACCTGACAAAGGGGCCTGCGCCGGACTCGGACAGACTGAGACGGGGCGGCCCCTGCAGCCCCAGAAAGAGTCAGGCCCAGCCTCGGATCCCCGGGACCCTCGGCACCGCGGACAAGGGTGTTGGTGAGGAGGCTCAGTGCTCCAGGACAGTCTGTGGAATCACCTTCCTGTTCTGAAAACGCTTTCTTTTGGTGCAAAATTCCATTTCAGGAGCTCTCTTCTCCCTCTGGTGTAAAGAACACATTTCACTTGAGGCAAATGATCCTCCTTTATGCTCTTTCATAAGCAATAGTAGATCCTCTATGAGGCCGAAGTGCTGGCTTTTAAAATGGAAGGAGCACAGGGCTTCCCTGGTGGGCAGTGGCTGGGACTCTGCACTTCCAGGGCAGGGGGCTCAGGTCTTTTAGGGGTTTTTTGGTCATGCTGGGTCTTAGTTACTGAGCACGTCCTCTAGAGCCTTGGCTTCAGTACTTGCAGCACGTGAGTTTAGTCCCTCCAAGGCCAGGCCAAGGATGCAATCCGTGCCCCCTGCCTTGGCAGGTGGATTCTTTACCACTAGACAAACCAGGGAAGTCCTGGGGGCTCAGGTTTGATCCCTGGTAACAGGATTCCACATACGCACAGCTTGGCCCCTCCCCCCCCCAAAAAGGAAATAATAAGGAATATATACAATGAAGAGAAAAATAAATAGTGATAATGATGTCCCATCACTGGTGGCCTGTTTTCAAGCTGCTTTATTTTCCTTTGAGGCTTCCCCAGTGGCTCAGCGGTAAAGAATCTGCTTCCCAGTGGAGGAGACGCAGGAGATTCTGGTTCGATCCCTGGGTTAGAAAGATCCTCTGGAGAAGGAAATGGCAGCCCACTCCAGTATCCTTGCTTGGAGAATCCCATGGACAGAGGAGCCTGGCGGGCTACAGTCCAAGGGGTTGCAAAGAGTCGGACACGACTGGGCACACATGCATGCGTATTTTCCTTTTAAAACACTAATTATTATTAGTTTATGTGGATTCGGTTTGGAGTGTTTTCACTCATCTTGTTTCCTCTTTCAATCTGTGAGTGAGACTGTGAGTGTTTTGGGCCAGAACTAGATCTTTTAAAAAGATCTCTGTGTATCTAAGTTCTAATACAGTTGCAGGCGCAGAAGGAGTGGGACATAATAAACATCAAAGGATGAGGAACGGATGAGTGAATGTATGAATGAATGAATGAATGAGTCCTAACCCACCATGCTGGGCTATGAGGATGGCCTGTGATAGAATGTGTGGCTGCTAAGTCGCTTCAGTCATGTCCGACTCTGTGCGACCCCATGGACGGCAGCCCACCACGCTCCCCCGTCCCTGGGATTCTCCAGGCAAGAACACTGGAGTGGGTTGCCAGTTCCTTCTCCAATGCATGAAAGTGAGAAGTGAAATTGAAGTCGCTCAGTCGTGTCCGACTCTTCGCGACCCCATGGACTGCAGCCCACCAGGCTCCTCTGTCCCTGGGATTTTCCAGGCAAGAGTACTGGAGTGAGGTGCCGTTGCCTTCTCCGAGAATGTGTGGCACTGTCTTAAACATTGTCAGCATTTTGATCACATCGTGGGGCCCTAACCGTGGGATCTGCAGATTCACGGCTTCATTTCAGGCTGAGGCTATACTGACGTCGCTCAGTCATGTCCGACTCTTTGTGACCCCATCCAGGCCAGAATACTGGAGTAAGTAGCCTTTCCTTCTCCAAGGGATCTTCCCAACCCAGGGACTGAACCCAGGTCTCCCACATTGCAGGCGGATCCTTTACCAGCTGAGCCTCAAGGGAAGCCTCTCGGCACACAATTCCTACTATTGGGAACCATCAAATGACTGATTCTATTCAACCAGAAAAATATCTTCTTTTAAAGCTCCTTTACTACCTACACATAAGATCTCCTCAATAATGCCTCAGAGCACTTTAGCTTTTTAGCTTTGTTGGAAAACATTGTAAGCTGTGACACGCACTATTGTGAAGTTATTCTGAGTTAGCCAGATGTGGACTTTAAGCCTGGTTCTTCCAACTGCCTATTGCAGGCGCTAACCCTTCTGCTTTCCCTGTCTCTGTGTTCCTGTCTTTAAAATAGAAACAGTAATTCCTACCCCCTTCAGTAATTAAAGAGTTCAATCAAACAAATTAAATCATACAAACTTCCTCTCACAAATTTACTACTCATGGAACGTATGTTCTTTTTCTCTCTCCGACTGAGTTCAATTTAAAAAATAGCCCTCATTAAAATGGGAAATAAAGAATTGAAAATAGTGGAGAGCGAACATTACACTCTGCAAAGAAAGTGAAAGTGTTAGTTGCCCAGGCGTGTCTGACTTTGCAACCTCCTGAACTGCAGCCAGCCAGGCTCCTCTGTCCATGGAATTCTCCAGGCAAGAATACTGGAGTGGGTTGCCATTTCTTCTCCAGGGGATCTTCCCGACCCAGGGATCAAAAACAGGTCTTCTGCATTGCAGGCAGATTCTTTACCATCTGAACCACTAGGGAAGCGTCTCTGCTTAGTTTGCCATTATTCAGAATAAATTAAGTTTTAAGGTCATGCCGCAGCCGCTTTCTCTAATCGTTTTATAGATTTAAGAAATGGTTCTATATCACATAGATCCAATACACAGTTTTACTCTTTTCCATGGAGATCTGGGACGGAAATTTTGCTTGATGAGCTGTAGGTGGGTGCTGTCAGTCAAACGGGATGCCAGATTTCAGGGTCCCCACGCTGTTCTCCTTCCTTGGAGGGGTGTCTTGTTCCTTGCTGAAGGGAGTTAGCCACTTGCCAATCAGATACACATAGCATCTGCTCACTTACGTGGTTTTGCTCAATAAGATTTATTGACATATTCATGCTTGTTGATATTTCTTTTCCCCACTTTTCTGGAACATTTAAAGGAGTCTGTAACCCTCTTCTGTCCTCAAATCAACTCCAATAATCTTTGGTAAATAATTACTCTGTAGCATTTCTACCCCTAACTTTCAAATTGGTAGAATTCTCTGGGCCACAGAAAAATGTGTCTGATTGCATTCTGTTCAAAGAGATGGAGCAATAAAATCTAGGAAAGTGTAGCTGTAGCTGGTGGGATGCCTTGCCTTAATGCAAATTTTGAAACAACTTCTTGTTGTCCTTAGTTTATAGCTTCAGCTGGGAATTTTGCATGCAGTTGCCTGATTGTGGCAGGCAATGCGTACTTAATCAGGCCCTGCTTGTCCCCAGGTAGGTTGTCATCTATAACTCAGGGCTTGTCCCTGTTGGGTCTGGCCAGCTGTGAAGTGTGGCTGCAGCTCTGGGTGGTACAAATGGCATTAATGACCTCAAATGGGCATCAGCCAAATGGAGTCATTGGGTTTAGGAACAAACCATATCCTCTACTAAGATCAAGGATCAAACTTTTATTCTGCCTGCTTCCAGGAAAACATGTTTTGTTGTTTATATTGAGCAAATGTGTCATCCATAAAATGATGCAAATTCCAAATAGATGTTCTTTTTTTTTGATGTGCTTTTTTTTGGTAGATACTCTACATATCTACCATAAAGAAATACAGGCTGATGTGTTTTGCCTTAATTTCTCAAAAGTGTATAAATTCCCATGCACTCCCAAGTATACGTGAAGGTAACATAAAAATTCTAAAAACCCTGACTTCACCATATGAGTAGTTTACCAGCTCAGAAAAAATGAGACAAGGGCAGCATGTAAATGTGTCCATGAAAATCCAAACGACCTCAGTGTTTACTCCTTGGAGAAATCGGCATAGTCTGAAATTTTGCTTAAACCATGTATTTTAATTGAGAGCAGGGACATAACTTGGTGATTAAATGAAGACTTGTTTTCAGTTATACCTAAAAAGTAATTTGTCCCTAGATGAAACAATCTTTGTGGTTTAAGTGCAATTAGATAGAAATTATGGTTCTTAAAAATGCAGATTATCCAATACACGTGTTTATTTTAAGCAGGTAAAATGTCTGGGTTATAAGAGGTGCTGTGGTGAAGTGGCCAGAAAGATTGTTTAGGGATCAACAGTATTTGAATATTGTTAAACTGTTTAGCAGAGTGAGAGGGGTTTAAGAGGGAGGAGACAGAAGTATACCTATGGCTGATTCATGCTGATATATGGCAGAAACTAACATAATATTGTAAGGCAATTATCCTCCAATGGAAAAAAAAAATGAACACATTGATAACTTCATTAAGTAAAATGTGACATAGTCAATGCTAATCCAGAAATTCAGATAAATTTAGAATTAATCTGAATTAGCCCTCAAGTATCTGAGGCTCTGAGAACTCCAAGAAGGGAAGATGAAAAGCTGGAGAAGCAAGGCCCATCCTCTCTGTGTTCTCATGAGCGAAGACGCCGTTTTCTAGAAGTGGGTGGTGGTCAGCATCTTAGACTCTGCAGGCTACCATCGTCTCTGTGGTGTATTCTTTCTTTCCTTCATTCTTTTCTTCCTTCCTTTCTTTCTCTTTTTCTTTCTTTCAAAAACCCTTTAAAAACCTGAAAACCACAAGCTTGGCCCCCAGGCTGTAGTTGGCAGATGCCTCATCTAGGACGTTAACTTGATATTCTCCTTTCTGAGCTTAAATTATAGAAAATGAATTGAAATGTGTCCTGCATGTTTTGGAATCTGTAAGTACCAAAGCTTCCTTCTTTATAATCTTGCATTCTGCTGTTTAAACCACAAACTCTATTATGTTTATCCTTCATGCTAAGATCCTAACCCAATGCCTGATATACAGAAGGTTTTTAGAAAATACTTACCATACAATAGCATTCTTATTTTCATCAAAACCTATAGTATTGAAAGGATGACTTCAATGCTGAGAGTTGAATTTTTTACCATCAGCCTTAATTGGAATATTTCCATATGTCACTCCGTCTCAACCTTACCAGTTTCTGTAGAATTTAAAGTATGGAAACCAACAGAAACAAGTTACCAAAACTATTACCTCTATGAGCAATATTTATGCATAGTGCAAACCCACTATCAGAGACTGAAAATAATTTAAAGGGATAAGATAAATTCTCAAATGCTGTTTTTAAAATGTTTCTAAGTTCATTTTGCATTTATTTGTTGGGTCTCTTTGATTATAAAGTAGTGTCCTTGATTGCAAAACCAGGACTCTTTCTCTCTCATATTTCTTTCATGCTTCTTTCCCCTTCATCCCTCCCCTGGCCTCCTTCCCTGAAGGTGATGAAGTGCTCACGACTCAACACGTAGTGGGAGCTCAATAAATGCTAAGGCTCCTGTGCTTGCCTCCAGGATGATCCTTCCCATTTCCTTTTTTTTTCCTCTTCTTGCAAAAGTGCTGCAACGATGTTTCCCTTTGTTTAGAAAAGCATGCATTTTTCAATCTGCCAAATAAAAACAATATGAAAAATTTAAAGTGGCTTTAAATAAATTGATTTTCTGTTCATCCCCCTTTTCCCCAAAAAATATAGGCACTAGGCCATACGACATAATAAGCTAGTGATCTGCAAAGTTAGAGTACAATTGACTAATATGTCATCTGCAATAATTCATTTCCCATCACTAAGAGAAGAGGAAGAGGGCAAGCAATTCATCCTTACTGTTGAATTCCTCACATCTTCAAAAACACATGCAGTGTTTATTCATCTCTCCCAGTTTGAAGAAGAATCAGAGCCTGGTTCTGTGGATTTCAGAAGCATCTGTGAGGGTACCTGATGCTGTTTAAGACATTTTTTTAATGTGGGTTATAAACGCTGCGTTGCCCTGGCTTCTGTCTGCTTCCCCCATCAGTGGTCCATCGTCAGCCAGTCGCTCAGTCATGTCCGACTCCAGCCGCATGGACTGCGGCCCGCCAGGCCTCCCTGTCCTTCACCATCTCCCGGAGTGGCCTGGGTTTTGGTGAATGTGAGTTGCACTAAAATGATCTGCCAGGCAGGCGTAGGGACATGAGGATCTAGGAAAGGGGGATAAGAGACTGGTTTCCGCACACCCCCAGCACCCGGAGCACAGAAATCCGGGGGGTCACTCTGAGGAGCTGCGGGCCCGGCTGGGGTGAGCTGAGAGGCGGCTCTCCGCGGCACAGCAGGCGGCGGGAGGGAAATCGCCAGGGCGTCCTGGCCCCTGCCTCCCACACTTGCCGCCGGCTCCCCTGCTGCAGCTTTATGGGTGTGAGGAGGCAGGTTTGACGCCAGGGGACACAGTCTCTACCAACAGCTGCAGACAGTCAGCTCACCAGACAGTAAAATGTAAAGAGGGGGGAGGGAGAGAACCTTTGAAGTTCACAAAAAAGCATGACTTTGACCACTTCCTTTTTCCTTTTCGAATTGGTGTCCCAGGTATGCTGACAGCCACCGTCGGCTGACTTTACAAGGACAGATCCACTTCCTCCCCGCACTGCAGGGCCGCGGCTCTCGGCCTCTTAATCCCAGAGCCCAGGGGCCTTCATTTCAGAGACAGCATCTGAGGGAGCGGATGCCAAGCGTGGATTTTGAAGGTGTGTCGTCAGGGGTGATGCTCTGCCAACACACACCCACACGCATGCAGAGCGCTCTCTGGATTCAAGTTGAAGGGTGAAGGGTACAAGCCGTCACTGCGCCCCCCGTTTTACCCCCTGGGCTTACTCAGGCTGTTGTCCTTAAAGGAAAAACAGAAAGAAAATGAATAGGAATTTTGGCACTGTGTTTTCCTCTGATTTTCCCATCTCAGTTTTAACTTCCATTGAATGCTTTTCCTTTCCACTTGTTTTCAGTATTTCTCTCTTTGTTTAAGAAAAGGTTTTAGGATTTTAGCTGTTCTGTCACTTTTGTACACTTTAGCATGAGATGTCCTGGACAGTGTGTGTGTGTTTCTGTGGGTTTGTGTGTATGTGTGAATCCCATAGAGCAGATCTTCAGGAGACCTTGCTGGATTGTGGGGCTTGAGTCTGAAGTTTGAACCATACACATGAGAAAAGCATAAAGGATTCTTTTCAAACTCCATAACATGCCTCATATTTGGCAGTTTTATGATTTCCAGGTGTAACTTTGTTCTTTGCATCATTTAACAATGTTAAATGATGTTAACATCATTTGTTAACATCATTTAACAACGTAACAATGATCTTAACTCTCTGTTTAAAGAAAGGTAGGCAAAATGGAGAAGGAAATGGCAACCCACTCCAGCGTGCTTGCCTGGAGAAGCCCAGAGATGGGGGAGCCTGGTGGGCTGCCGTCTATGGGGTGGCACAGAGTCGGACACGACTGAAGTGACTCAGCAGCTTAGCAGACAAAATGGAGCAGATTTAAACTCTTTGATGTTCCATTCTAAAACAAGAATTAGGGTCATTATAAAAGACTGCTTTCAGGCCAGGGTAATATTTAAAGGAAACAAAGAAGCTCACAGTCTGTTACTTTTCCTTCAAAACTATTAAAAGGAACATAAATATGTACACCCTTTTTGTGGGGTGGAAATTAACCTAGAAACCAACCCAGGGATCCTACCATTTCCATCACTGAAGTGCTCCATGTCTGGCTGTAAGACTTCAGACCAATCCCTGAATTCCCTGGAGCTCCATTCCCACTCTCAGGGAAAACAAGGCATTGGTCTCAACCTTTTCTGTCCAATTCTGCAGCCACCAGCCACCTGTGACTGTTTACATTTCAGTTTAATGCAATCGTTGTTCAGTCACTAAGTCATGTCTGATTCTTTTGTGACCCCATGAACTGCAGCCTGCCAGGCGTCCCTGTCCCTTGCCATCTCCCGGAGCTTGCTTAAATTCATATCCGTTGAAATGGTGATATCCTCCAACCATCTCATCCTCTGCACCCGCTTCTCCTGCCTTCAGTCTTTCCCAGCATCAGGGGCTTCTCCGATGAGTCGGCTCTTCTCATTAGGTGGCTAAAGGATTGGAGCGCCAGTAACATGAACAATCTAATCTTGTGGTTGAGCAGCCACTTCTCAAGTGCTCAGCAATCCCAGGCGGCTGGTGGCCACTGCACTGTCCACCCCTCCGGCCCAAACCCCATCTGTGAGATGCTTCTGGCCTCTTGCCACTTGCTTTCCTTCATTCATTTTCTTGGTTTGTCCCCCTCCCTCTTTGTCATTTTTGTATCCTACTATAGGGCTTCCCCGAGAGCTCAGCTGGTAAAAAATCCACACACAATGTAGGAGACCCTGGTTCAATTCCTGGGTCAGGAAGATCCCCTGGAGAAGGGATAGGCTACCCACTACAGGATTCTTGGGCTTCCCTGGTGGCTCAGCTGGTAAAGAATCTGCCTGCAATGTGGGAGACCTGGGCTCGATCCCTCGGTTGGGAAGATCCCCAGGAGAAGAGAAAGGCTGCCCATTCCAGTATTCTGGCCTGGAGAATTCCAGGGAGTGTATAGTCCATGGGGTGGCAAAGAGACGGACATGACTGAGCGACTTTCATTTTCACTTTACTTTTCATTAAGCAGTTTTATTTTTGGTCTCCTTAAATCTTTATTTTGACAGCAGTTAATTAATGTTAATCTCTTGAAAGCTTGTATTTTCTGTATAAATACACTTATAATTAGCATTCAAAAAATTTAGATTGTGGCATCTAATCCCATCACTTCACGACAAATAGATGGTAAAACAATGGAAACAGGGACAGACTTTATTTTCTTGGGCTCCAAAATCACTGCAGATGGTGACTGCAGCCATTTAAAAGATGCTTGCTCTTTGGAAGAGAAGCTGACAAACCTAGACAGCATACTAAAAAGCAGAGACATTACTTTGCTGACAAAGATCCGCATAGTCAAAGCTATGGTTTTTCCAGTGGTCATGTGTGGATGTGAGAGTTGGAGCATAAAGAAGGCTGAGCACAAAGACTTGATGCTTTTGACCTGTGGTGTTGGAGAAGACTTTTGAGAGTCCCTTGGACTGCAAGGAGATCCAACCAGTCCATCCTAAAGGAGATCAGTCCTGAATATTCATTGGAAGGACTGATAATGAAGCTGAAGCCCCAATACTTTGGCCACCTCATGTGAAGAGCCGACTCCTTTGAAAAGATCCTGATGCTGGGAAAGATTCAAGGCAGGAGAAGGAGACAACAGAGGGTGAGATGACTGACTCAGTGGACATGAGTTTGAGCAAGTTTCAGGAGAAGGTGAATGACAAGGAAGCCTGGTGTGTTGCCGTCCATGGGATCACAGAGTTGGACAAGACTGAGCAACTGAACAGCAACATACTTGTAATTATTTTCATTTTTCAAACATAGAGTCAAGCTTCCTTTTTATTTACCATAAATCATTAAAGCTATTTGTGCTTCCCAAAAAAGGACAGGCGACAGGGAAGTTTCTGCAGGTCAGCACTGAACCGTACGTGTGTGTCACCCTGTGGGACCTGAGAAGCAGCACCCAGGACTGCTGGGCTCTGCTCACAGCCGCCCACTCTCCCTTTCTGTGGACAGCTGGTGGAATCACGATTATATTATTTATCACGACAGTTCTGCAGAGTCTTTGATTCATTAGATGTGTGATGAGCACGTGCTATAAGCCAAGAATCATGCCCTGGGCTGGAGATATAAAGACAAAACCATCGTGGTTATGCGCTAGGTGCCTACTGCAAGAGGACACGGGCAAGCAAAGAGTCCCAAAGCAGAAGCTCCAGGGGCAGCGGGCAGGGGCCGCTGGGCTTCCTGCCAAGGGTGCTCCCGGAAGGGGCGCTGGGCCTCGGAGTGGGAGAGACGCTTTGTCACAGCAGTCACGGGGGAACATCGTGAGATGAAGACTCAGAAGTGGAGTTGCTGAGGTCAGGTGCAGGATGTGTCTGCAAGCTCTCCACGTCTCTGCTGGCTTCCACAATAAGAGAGCATCAGTCTTCACACGAAGGCCAACATGGAAGCTTTCAATTAGAAAATGCATTTTATCAATATTTCAAATAACAAAGGTTAGTTTTGCATTTCTTTTATTCCTGGTGAAATGGAAACCACTTCCATCGCTTCACTGACTGTGTTCTGTAGATCGCTTTCATCATCGGCCATTTCTGTGTTGGAGGCATGTATACACACACGTGTGTTGATGATTCCGTTTCTTTTTGAGTTCTACGACCTCTTCACTGGAATATTCATCTTGTGCCAGTCACACAGCTGCAAAAATTCAGGTTTGTTAATTCCCTTTTTTAAACAATTATGTTTTTATTCTCATTTAGCATCTAGCAGCGGAGAAGGCAATGGCAACCCACTCCAGTACACTTGCCTGGAAAATCCCATGAGCAGAGGAGCCTGGTGGGCTGCAGTCCAAGGGGTCGTGAAGAGTCACACACAGCTGAGCGACTTCACTTTCACTTTTCACTTTTCATTGCATTGGAGAAGGAAATGGCAACCCAGTCCAGTGCTCTTGCCTGGAAAATCTCAAGGATGCGGGAGCCTGGTGGGCTGCCGTCTCTGGGGTCGCACAGAGTCGGACACGACTGAAGTGACTTAGCAGCAACGGCAGCGTCTAACAGAGGCTGGCATGCAGTGAGCACTTAATGCATGTTCTGAGTGAGTGAGTGATGGCGAGCACTTTAAGAGGGTGACTAATGTCCAATTTAACATTTTTTCCTTTTTCTATCCAGACAGATGTCCAATACACATTATATTTCAGTTCAGTTCAGATCAGTTCAGTCACTCAGTCGTGTCCGACTCTTTGCAACCCCATGGACGGCAGCACGCCAGGCCTCCCTGTCCATCACCAACTCCCGGAGTTTACTCAAACTCCTGTCCCCTTCTCCTCTCGCCTTCAACCTTACTCAGCATCAGGGTCTTTGCAAATGAGTTAGTTCTTCGCATCAGCATTATACATGCAGTGTGTCAATTCCCTTTTAATGTGTATATATTTTTAAAATTGGTTAATTTAGATATTTGACTGCTCCAGGTCTTTAGTTTGGTGTGTGGAGTCTAGTTCATTGGATCAAACCCGGGCCCCTGCACTGGGGTGCGGAGTCTTAGCCACTGAACCCCCAGGGGAGTCCCAGATGCTTATATATTTTAAATTTGTGGAAGCAAAGACAGTTTTCATTATTAGGTGATTTAGAAGTTTCCATCTCTTCCTTTGTTGTAGCACGTCTTCCCAAAGCAAATCTTATATAAACACGGACCTGTGTTGTGGATCTGTACATTGGCTGAAGGGTGAAGACCTCTGAGGAGCTTGAAGACATACAGGTGCCGGGGCCACCCACCTCCCCAAGAAGTTCTGCCATGTGCCCACTGGAAAGCCGCGATAAACCGTGATTCATATTGCATAGCGCTTTTATGATTCCATGTTCTATGTTTATCTGATTGAAGCAGAGATCTGAATTATATTTACAAAATATTTAGCCATTTGCCTTAAACCTGCGTGTTATAATCCATCGGTTATTAAGTCCATTCTCTCCCAACTTGTTCGGAACACCATCTTTTTCACAGACTCCACTTTCAAGGGCATTTGGACTTTGTCTGAGTTTTCTCTTTTGTCTGATTGGTCCCTGTGATGGCGCTGTACAGGAGCCTGTAGACGGACTTCTCCCTGGTTACTTCTTCTGGACGTGGAGCTCACATTTTTAAATAGCACTCATCAATTTTAGGCTTCCCTCGAAGCTCAGTCAGTAAAGAATCTGCCGGCAATGCAGGAGATCCGGGCTCGTTTCCTGGCTCAGGAAGATCCCCTGGAGGAGGGCATGGCAACTCATTCCAGTATTCTTACCTGGGAAATCCCAGGGACAGAGGAGCCTGGCGGGCTATAGTCCATGGGGTCACAAGAGTCGGACACGACTCAGCGACTAAACCACCACCATCAATTTCGGTTGATTGAGTAGAAAGGCACTAGAGAGTCATGGTGTGAATATAATAATGGATAGAACCACCTGGATTGGCAGGTAGTGAGTTAAGAGTAAAAGCTTGTTTATTCTTCACTCACTTAATGTAAATGGTTTAAAGGGAAAGATACGGTCATATATTCATTCAACAACTTTTTGGCGGGGTCAAGGCTTCTCCTTTGAAGTCAGGTTTGCTGATTAGTTTCCTGTGGCTTTTCTTACATCACCAGCAACTAGAACGCAGTATTCACGTTTCAGATTTCTGGTTAATTAATTAGTTAAACACTCCTGGCACCAGACTAAATGCAGAATCCTTTTCAGACCCTTTGCGTTTTCTCCCTTGACCCAGTCCGTTGGTGGTCTTTTAGGTGACTTACCTGTATGTGTCTTCCCAAAGCAGTTGGCATGGTGGTTCCACCCCTTCCAGTTATACTTTTCCAGAGTTATGTAAATAGTTCATTAAATTATATAACTCTAATTAAACCTATACTTGGCGTTGGACGGGAACTAACACAGCCAACCCCCGATGACAGTCACTTTGGTGATGGATGGAGTCACGCGGTCACACAAGCAGGTCTTGCCATCTGGCTTGACTGGCCCTGGTGCCTGTGGCGTATTGCAAGGAGCGTCGAGGGCTAGTCTGGTGGGTGGTTCAGTGGGGTTTCAGGGAGGTTCTGGGGTGGGGAAGCGCCCCACTGGTTGGGAGCACCAGAAGCTACACTCTCGGTCACTCACAGTGACCACAGGGTGAAACGCGAGGGCCTCCTGAGCGTTCGGTGTGGCCACCCCCAGGGACGGTTTAGAGGCTAGAACCCTGGGCACTGTCCCCCCAACACTCTCTTCCTTCCCCCCGCCAGATCCCCCACCCTTGTGACTAACACCCCAGACTTAAGGTAGCCAAGGCCAGGCCTGCTGTCCATGCCTGCACCCTCCCACGCTGGGCACAGCCGCGTCGTCTGCACCCGGCCCAGCAGCCTCTGTGTCCACTCTGCTCTGTTACCCATGCTCATTAGCAGAGTAACTTCAAAGGGACCCCCAGCATCCTGTTAGCCTCGCCCTCAAAATACTTCAGTGTCGACCCAGTGCTCCTAAGGTAAAGATGAAAGCCCCAGTCTCAAGCCCCTGTGTCCTCAACCCCATCTCAGTGGCCTTTGGGTCCTGAAGTGGATGAAGGAGGTCTTCACCAGGGCCTCCTAGACACTTTTCCTTCCTGCTCCCTCCTCCCTGGCTCTCCTCCCTGGCCCTCTTCCCTTCCCCTCTACCCTACCCTCCTTCTCTCCGAGGCTCTCAGCTTTGGGGTCCCCATCCTCAGGAGCCCTCACCCAGCTGCAGTTTCAGATGTATTTCTGTGGCTCTTTGGTTAATGACATCTGTATCTCCTGAGGAACTCAGACCTCTTGGGGACAGGAATCCTGTCCGTGACACCCTCCATCAGGCCGACTGTGGCTGGCACAGGTCTTAGCAAACACTCATACATCGTTTATGGAATATTCATTGGAGCAGATGATAATTACAATAAAGCTTCTAACAGAGTCTGACATGTAAGATGCCCTTTTACACACACACACACACACACACACACACACATATGTGTATATATATATATATATTTCCTTTTCCCTGTCCTTTTAGTTAATCAATAGGACCATGTTACTTATTCAGCGAGGTATATCATATTGGGCTGCATGTGATGTGGGCGACAAATGGCGTTTACTTTCAAAATGATTGCTAGACCATTTGAAACAGGAAGGTCTGAAACCACATCTTGACAGATACAAAGACTGGAAATTTTCCATAGAAAAGTTGCAGTGATTTCCTCACCTGGCCTGTAGTAAACTGAAGATCCCTTGGAGGAAGCAATGGCCACCCGCTCCAGTATTCCTGCCTGCAGAATCCCAGGGACAGAGGAGCCTGGCGGGCTGCCGTCCACGGGGTCGCAAAGCGTTGGACACGGCTGAGCACAGCACCTACAAACTGCTCTCCATAAACCTCCACCTCTGTAACCGAGTGTCACAGTTGCCGATGATGCCAAATTGCAGCTTATTTGTGATATTAGACTTCTCCCTCCCCTGTGGAGAGCACTGGGACGGGCAGGCAGCCTTTGATCCCGCCTAGGTGTGTTAACAGAGGAACAGCAGGGAGCCCCAGGCGATGGCT
>SJXQ01009640.1:393374-409340 GCA_006408695.1 Aepyceros melampus | reverse complement strand
CTCGGCCTGATGAAGGAACTACTTGAAAGGGCCCAGGCCCTCGGTCACAACCGCGTCAGCTGCGTCCACTGGGGGAAAATGGTTGAAGGACAATAGCGTGAGAGTCACTGGTTAATTAGAGTCAACAGTGAGTATGAGATTGGGACTTCTAGTTTATATTTTGCGGTGTCTACAAACCTTCCTGCAAAGCGTCCGGGAGCGGGCAGGGCGCTTCTCACTCTGCTTTTCCGGAGCTCTGAGCCCTGCCTACGGTCCTCGCCCTGGCTGCTGCGGACCCCAGCCCACTCCTTGTCCCCCCCGGGATCTCTTCCCCAGGCAGCAGACCCATCTCCCAGCAGGTGGTTCCAGGGGCCGCTGTCCTGCTCCTGGTCTGCCCCCTGCCTGCTGGGCAACACGGGACCCCTGGAGGGGCATCCTTGACCACCCTCTTCTCTCGGGAGACAGGCTGACCTCCATCCGCGGAGGGCTCCCGCCGCCGGCTAATCTTGGCGATTGTGTCAGGACCGAAGGGTTTTCCTGATCTCCCAGGCCTCAGCCTGCAGGTCTGGAGCGGGGCTTGGCTTCCCCGCCAGAGACCGAAGCCGGGGTCGCCGCGGGGAGAGTCTCAGATCCGAGCGCTAGACCAGTGGTCAGGACAAGGCCCTGGCCCTTCGGCTTTGCAGAAAAGCCAGAGAATAGTGAAGCAAGTATTCATTAAGAGGAAAAAAGTACAGTATGTGTGGACAGACACGCGGGCAGACTCAGGAAAGACAGAGCTGGTGAGTTCTGCCCTCGTGGCAGTTTGAATTTCTTTCACGGAGCATCTCTTCCAGGTTTCTTTAGTCAGCTGTGTTAACTTCCCTGGCTTGCAGTCCGGATTTGGATTGTGTCAGGATCCTCCCAAGTGGGAGCACGCATCTTTTGGCTAAGGTGGATTTTACTGACCAGGGTCTGAACCCGCGTCTCCTGCCCTGGCGGCTGAATTCTTCACCATTGAGCCATCGGAGAAGCCTGTCTGTACAACACCATTTAAAAACATTTTTGAACACCACCCATGGTGTGTACAGTAAAGGCATGTTTTTAAAGAGTTGATAACTTAAAAATTATGGAAAATCATTGAAAGTGCAATTGCTGGTGTCAGCTTTGGCAGGAATTGAGGAGAATTGATGCTTTTGAACTGTGGTGTTGGAGAAGACTCTTGAGAGTCCCTTGGACTGCAAGGAGATCCAACTGGTCCATTCTGAAGGAGATCAGCCCTGGGTGTTCTCTAGAAGGAATGATGCTAAAGCTGGAACTCCAGTACTTTGGCCACCTCATGCAAAGGGTTGACTCATTGGAAAAGACTCTGATGCTGGGAGGGATTGGGGGCAGGAGGAGACGGGGACGACAGAGGATGAGATGGCTGAATGGCATCACTGACTCAATGGACGCGAGTCTGCGTGAACTCCGGGAGTTGGTGATGGACAGGGAGGCCTGGTGTGCTGCGATTCATGGGGTGGCAAAGAGTCAGACACGACTGAGCGACTGAACTGAACTGAACTGAACTGAAGGAGAATGAGCCTGGGGCAAAGCTACAGACCCAGCATCGTGTGTCTGCGTGCACGTATTCAGTTGCTCAGTCGTGTCCTCCTTTTTGCGGCCCATGGACTGTAGGCCGACAGGCCCCTCTGTCCATGGATTCCCAGGCAAGAATAAATACTGGAGTGAGCTGCCATTTCTTTCTACAGGGGATCTTCCCAACCCAGGGATCAAACTCGAATCTCCTGCATTGCAGGCAATTTCTTTACCACTGAGCTACCTGAGAAACCCAGATACAGTATCATATGTGAAATTAATTCATCGAATCATCCTAGGCAAACTCAGCCAAAATGAGTGGAATCCAGAAGTGGGCAAAGATATGTAGGATATTATTAATCTGATATTTAATAAAAATAAAACATAAACTGTGTGAGGATTATAGACATGTGTCGTGACGTGGGCCCTGGCCACGCACTCTTGTACCACACAGAGGATACTGGTCCATTTTGAATGAGACACTTGGAAGATTTTAGTGTGTGATGAATGCAAAGAAGGAGTTCCAAATGTGCTGACCTTCTCTGAGATAACAAACATCTACTAGATTGCTGCCTGGCAGAGTTAAAAAGTCTAGCCAAGACCCTTCAAGGTAAAGATAAAATTGTCACATTTTATTAACTCTAGTCCACAGTCTGCATCGGGGTTTGCTCTTAGAGGTGTACATTCTATGCTGCTGCTGCTGAGTCGCTTCAGTCGTGTCCGACTCTGTGCGACTCCATAGATGGAAGCCCACCAGGCTCCCCCGTCCCTGGGATTCTCCAGGCAGGAACACTGGAGGGGGTTGCCATTTCCTTCTCCAATGCATGAAAGTGAAAAGTGAAAGGGAAGTCACTCAGCTGTGTCCAGCTCTTCGTGACCCTATGGACTGCAGCCTATCAGTTTCCTCCGCCCACATTCTATAAATTTTGACAAACGTGTACTGCCGTGTACCTACCACATTAGTATCATACTGGTTAGTTTTACTGCCCTGAAAATCCTATGCTCAGTCTATTTATCCCCCCGCTCCTCAGCCCCTGGCAACAATGACCATTTAATTGTCTCCTCGGTTTTTACGTTTTCCAAATGCCATATAGTTGGACTCGTACAGTAGGTAGCCTTTTCAGAATGGCGTCTTTCACTTAGGATATGCATGTAAGATTCCTCCGTGTCTTTTCACGGTTTGACGTCTCATTTCTTTTTAGCGCTGAACCACATTCCATGGAGTGGATGGACCCAATATTTATCCATCAGCTACTGTAGAGCATCTTGACTGCTTCCAAATTTTGGTGATTATGAATAAAGCTGCTATAAACACCTGTCTTTGTGTGGACGTTAATATTCACCTCTTTTGAACAAATACCAAGGAGCCCAATTGCTGAATCTTGTGGTCAGCGTATGTTCTGTGTTATTAGAAACTGCCAGACTGTCCTCCAAAGTGCCTGTGCCGCTCTGCGCTCCTGTCAGCAGTGAATGGATCCTGGTCAGCATCTGGAATTGTCAGTGTCCCAGACCAGACAATGGCCATTCTTTTCTTCTTTTAAAACTGTTTATTTTGTATTGGAGTATAGCCAATTAACAGTCAATTCTAAAGGAAACCAGTCCTGAATATTCATTGGAAAGACTGATGCTGAAGCTGAAGCTCCAATACTTTGGCCACCTGATGAAAGAACTGACTCATTGGAAAAGACCCTGATGCTGGGAAAGATCGGAGAAGGCAATGGCACCCTGCTCCAGTGCTCTTGCCTGGAAAATCTCATGGACAGAGGAGCCTGGTAGGCTGTAGTCCATGGGGTCCTGAAGAGTTGGACACGACTGAGCGACTTCACTTTCACTCTACGCTTTCATGCATTGGAGAAGGAAATGGCACCCCATTCCAGTGTTCTTGCCTGGAGAATCCCAGGGATGGGGGAGCCTGGTGGGCTGGCGTCTATGGGATCGCAGAGAGTCAGACACGACTGAAGCGGCTTAGCAGCAGCAGCAGCAGCTGGGAAAGATTAAAGGCAGGAGGAGAAGGGGACGACAGATTGTGAGACGGTTGGGTGGCATCACCGACTTGATGGTCATGAGTTTGAGTAAGCTCTGGGAGATGGTGATGGACAGGGAGGCCTGGCATGCTATAGTTCATGGGGTCCCAAAGAGTTGGGCACAGCTGAGCTGAACTGAACTATAGCTGATTAACAACATGGTGATAGTTTCAGGTGGACTCAGCCATCCGTGTTCAGCTATCCGTTCTCCCCCAGACTCCCCTCCCGACCGCCACATAGCGCTGAGTGGGGTTCTGTGAGCTGTCCAGTGGGCCCTTGCTGGTTAGACACTGGCTGTTCCAGCAGGTGTGCAGGGCTATCTCTTTCTAGCTTGCATTTCCCTGATGGCATGTGACGTGGAACATCTTTCAAATGCTTCTCTGTATGCCTTCTTTGGTCAGTAGTCTTTTAAGATCTTTGGCCCATTTTTTGATTGTATAGATTTCTGATTGTTGACTTTCAAGTATCTTTTGTATATTTTCAATACAAACCCTCCGATATTTTTAATGATTTGATTTTGATTATTATTGGCTGTGGCAGGGATCAAACCCAGGGCCTCCTGCAGTGGAAACTCAAAGCCTTACCCTTGGACCGCCAGGGAAGCCCCGCCTCAGACACGCTTCTGCAGACGTTTCCTCGACTCTCTGGCTTGTCTCCGCAGTGCTTTAGCAGCATCTGCCTCAGAGCCCGCGTTTCCATGTTAACGAAGCCCGGGCACCAGCTTTTCCTTCCATGGACTGTGCTGCTTCTAGTGCGGCGGCTTAAAAACTGCTGCCCCAGCAAGGCCACCTAGCTTTCTGCCTGCATCCTCTTCTGGAAGGGTTACACGTCTGCCTTTCACATTTGGAGAAAATCCCATGGATGGTGGAGCCTGGTTGCAGTCCATGGGGTGGCTAAGAGTCAGACACGACTGAGCGACTTCCCTTTGACTTTTCACTTTCATGCATTGGAGAAGGAAATGGCAACCCACTCCAGTGTTCTTGCCTGGAGAATCCCAGGGACGGCGGAGCCTGGTGGGCTGCTGTCTATGGGGGCGCACAGAGTCCGACACGACTGAAGCGACTCAGCAGCAGCAGCAAGGTGGTGCAGTGGTCAAGAATCCGGGAGCGACTGTTCAAAGACTGAGGAGACAAATCTGAGACTGGGAGGAAATATTTGCGAAAAACGTCTGAGGGCGAACTTCCCAAGAACCCTCACATGCCTCGAATTAGATGATTATACTGTGGCTCTTGGTTACAAGGTTAATATATGATGATTGACTTTCCAATATACCAACAGTGAATGATTGGCATTGAAAGTTAAAAACACAAGCATCCTTGCGTCGCTTGCAGTCTTAAAGGAGGAGAATTCGGTCTTTAACCTGTAGTTGTGATACTGGCTGTGGGGTTTTGTAGATGGCCTTCATGAGGGAGAGGAGGCGCCTCTCCATGCCCAGTTTGCCGAGAGATTTCATGCCACTGGGTACCGAATTTGTCCAAATCATTTTTCTGTGCCAATGGCTTACTTAGCCTGTTAATATGCTGGTTTGCACTGATTGACTTTTGAATAGTGATCTAGCTTTGGATATTTGGAAATTCTACTTGGTCATGGTGTTTTATTTCTTTGTATACATGGCTGGATTGGGTTTGCTAATATTTTGTTGAGAATTTTTGAGTATATGTTCATGAGAGAGATTACTCTGTATTTTTTTTTTTTTTGAAGGGAGAACATATTTTGGACTTTGCTGTCAGGGTAAATACTAGCTAGCCTCATAAAATGCGTTGGCAGATATTTCTTCCTCATCCATTTTCTTGGAGAGATTGTATAAAATTTTGTGTTAATTCTTACTTTGAAAGAAAAGAAATAAAGTGAAGTTGCTCAGTCGTGTCCAACTCTTTGTGACCCACAGACTGTAGTCCATCAGATTCCTCCATCCATGGGACTTTCCAGGCAAGAATACTGAAGTGGGTTGCCATTTCCTTCTCCAGGAGATCTTCCCGACCCAGGTATTGAACCTGGGTCTCCCACATTGTAGACAGATGCTTTACTGTCTGAGCCACCAGGAAAATCCAATTCTTACTTAAATGTTAGATAAAATTACCTTGTGAGATCATCTGGGACTGGATATTTCTAAATTCAATTTCTTTCACAGTTTTAAGACTTCTGAGGTTAAGAAGGTTATCTTTCTCATCTTGGCTGAGTTTTGGACTTTGTGAGTTTGAGAAATGACTCCATCATGATCAGAGAACAAATTCTGTATGATTTCAGTTTTTAAAAATTTGCTTACATTTCAATTTTTGTTTTGTTTCTTCTGTTTCTCATTCCTCCATTTTTCTTTTCTTGATTTCCTTTGGATTATCTCAGCATATTTTAAAATACCATTTTTATTTATTTATAACATTTTTGATCATATCATTTATGTAGTTTTCTTAGTGGCTGTTCTAGATATTATGACACATTTAAGTTACTTAGCATGGCCTGCTCAGCATCTTAGCACTCTGAGTGAAATATTGATTGGTTACTCCTATTTAGGTCCTTAATTCTTTCTGCTTTTAAAATAAAATTGTCTTGAGTATTTCCTCTGCACACATGGCACCCCACATCAGATAGTGTTATGATGTTTGCTTCAAGCGTCAAATCTAACTTAAGAATCTCATGAGAAGGATAGTCTCCTATCTTTACCCAGTGAATTACTCTGCTACAGCCGCTGTAACAAAATCCCACAGGCCGAGCAGCTTAAAGAACAGGAGTTCATTTCTCACAGTTCTGGAGGCTGGAGGCCAAGATCCAAGCACCAGCAGGCTGGGTGTCTGGTGAGAGATCTCTTCCCGGCTGGCGAAGGGCTGTCCTCACGTGGCTTCCTTCGTGTGAGAGCAGCCTGGTGGCCCTTCCTCTTCCCGAAGAACACCAGTCTTCTTGGTCCACCGCCCCATCCTTAGGTGACCTTACTTTCTTTCTAAACGGCTCTGTCTCCAGACATGTCACACAGAGGGTTAAGTCTTCAACACAAGGATTTAGGGGGAACATAACCCAGTCCATAACACTTAAATGCTTTTTTTCCATTTCTGGAAAGCATAGCGACCATCTCGTGCGTGTATGCTCCGTCTTGTGCAGGAGCCACACTGGCCTTCTCTGCATTGTTCCAGTTTTAGCAGACGTATTGCCAAAGCGATTCTTCCAGTATTTTCTCGAGTGCTTAGATAATTCTTGTTGATTGAGCCTGTTTCTCCCATAGAATCTGTTTCTCACGTAGATTTTTCCCCTTTATGACACAGATCACTTTTGAAAGCCAGTTATGAGTGTTAATAACACCCCTTTGTCTTAGTTGACTGAATCTCAACATGTCCTTAAAACATTATAACTATAGCACTCTAGAGAAACCAGTTGGTAATATGTAGGCTGAAAACTGGATGATAGCATTATACCAATATTCAGTTCCTAAATCTGGCCATTTTAGTGACATTGTATAAGAAAATGACTTTTTTACTGGGAAATATATGATAAAATATTTATGAGTAAAGGGTCATTATGTTTGTAACTTTCTCTCAGATGGTGGGCTAATACTAATACTATTAACATAATTATAGTACACATATAAAAACATGTGAAAAGAGAGACAGGGAGTCATAAAACATGCATTTAATGTGACACAATGTGAAATATGTTTGCAACTGATACAAGTAGCTAAAGGACTTATGGGAGTTCATTGTATAATTCTTGTAAGTTTGTATAAAGTTGAAATTCTTTCAAACTAAGCAGTTAGAAAAACCTTAGGGAACTTCTCTGGTGGTGCAGTGGATAAAAATTCACCTGGCAATGCAGGGGGCATGGGTTCGATCCCTGGTCCAGGAAGATTCCACAGGTCACAGAGCATCGAAGTCCCTGCACCACAGCTACTGGAGCCTGCGTGCTCCAGGACCCGAGAGCCACGGCTCCTGAACGCAAGTGCTGCAACTCCTGCAGCTGGAGCTCCTAGAGCCTGTGCTCCGTAGAAGCCACCACAATGAAGACTGGTCCCCTCTCACTGCATCCAGAGAAAGCCCGCACAAAACGAAGACCCAGCACAGCCAAAAAAAAGAAAACAATGAGAAATCTCAGAGTTCACAGCTGAAAAAATGAGAGCTCTTAGAGTTACAAAGAAAATTTTCTCCCAACTTTACCTCCTGGAAGTATCATAGATTTCAAGATAGTGTTACTTTTATTTTTCTTTCAGTATGTTAGCCTGGCTAGTGAAGGTAGAACGAAAGCAAATTACAGTGCTAACTTCAACTATAATCAATTGTCAATGTGCGTTTCCAAGTACAGAAAACAGGTAAACAGAAGTTGGCATTTTATTGATTCTCAAGGATGATCCAGTGATACTGTGTAAGATGTGCAGAACCCGTGGGAAAGTGTCCCTTCATCAGCTGGTTGACAGCTTGTTATGAATTAGAAAAGTCTCAGACACAAACTGCAGACAGACAAGTCTTCTGCAGCTGAAGACTGGAAGACATCCAACCAGGCTCTCGTGCAGATATGGTGGTTGAATGGCGCTCTGATTAAAGTGGGATAATCACACGAAACACTTGTAAACAAGGACAACTGTTCAGAAATGGAGGTGATTGATTTGACCACTTCAGTTAATTTCAGTTCAGTTCAGTTGCTCAGTCGTGTCTAACTCTCTGCGACCCCATGGACTACAACACGCCAGGCCTCCCTGTCCATCACCAACTCCCAGAGTTTACTCAAACTCATGTCCATTGTGTCGATAATGCCATCCATCCTCGGTTGTCCCATTCTCCTCCTGCCTTCAATCTTTCCCAGCATCAGGGTCTTTTCTAATGAGTCAGTTCTTCGCATCAAGTGGCCAATGGATTGGAGTTTCAGCTTCATCCTCAGTCCTTCCAATAAATATTCAGGACTGATTTCCTTTAGGATGGACTGGTTGAATTTCCTTGCAGTCCAAGGGACTCTCAAGAGTCTTCTCCAACACCACAGTTCAAAAGCATCAATTATTTGGTGCTCAGCCTTCTTTATAGTCCAAATACATCGATCTATGACTACTGGAAAAACCATAGCTTTGACTTAGATGGACCTTTGTTGGCAAAGTAATGTCTCTGCTTTTTAATATGCTGTCTAGGTTGGTCATAACTTTTCTTTCAAGGAGTAAGTGTCTTTTAATTTCATGGCTGCAGTCACCATCTGCAGTGATTTTGAAGCCCCAAAAAATAAAGTCAGCCACGGTTTCCCCATCTATTTCCCATAAAGTGATGGGACCAGATACCATGATCTTATTTTCTGAATGTTGAACTTTAAGCCAACTTTTTCACTCTCCTCTTTCACTTTCATCAAGAGGCTCTTTAGTTCTTCTTCACTTTCTGCCATAAGGGTGATGTCATCTGCATATCTGAGGTTATTGATATTTCTCCTGGCAATCTTGATTCCAGCTTTTGCTTCATCCACTTCCAGCTTGACCACTTCAGAGCAGCGTAACTTCCAAAATGAGCAGAGAAAATGAATACAGGTTATAAAGGGACAGTGTGTCAGAGACCTCAGATCTGGACGTATTTGACAATGCTTATAAACTCTAAGATACACAAGTTCTGACTAAAATAAGGAAAAATATTTGAAAACCTTTGAATCTCTTTTGTCTGGAGAACTGGAAGGGTAGCCTGCTGGAGTGGGAGAGACCAGACGCTTTCTGGCAGAGACACTGGGCTGGAGAAGGCAGGGCACCGTCTGGCTCCAGCACTTTGGGCCCGCGTGAGAGCAGCTGGACCGGGCAGGACGGGCCGGCTGAGCTGGTCCCGAGTCCTGGGAACAGTGATTGGCACCCGGGCATCCGCACTCACCCAGGTTCCCGTGGGCGTCCTGAGTGCCAGGAAGCCTCCGTCACCCGTGTGCTTTGTACCCGAGTGCCACGCTGGGGCCCTGTAGGGAGGAAAATGGGCCCCCGGTGCGGCCCCGCCCCGCGGCCGGGCGGCAGGGGCGTCGCGCTACCGCGGGCCCACGGCCGAGAAGACCCTGTGCCTGGTGCCCAGAGTGCGTGCAGACCCAGCGGCGAGGGGAGCCAAGGAAGGCATGGAGGAAGTCGGCGGGACTGCGCTGTGTCCGAAGCGCCCCGCTCCTCCCCAGCCGGGGAACAGAGGCGCAGCTCGGCGCTGGGCTCTGCAGGAGACGCAGGGCCTTCGCGCCGCGAAAGGGCGGCCCGGCCCACGGCCCGGCGGCTGCCGGCGGGGGGAGCCTCCCTGAGGCCTGGCTCTCAGCCGCCCGGCGCTGCGTCTGGAACCTTCGCCTGAGTCACAGGCACCTTGCCGCGCCGCCCCGCGTCCGGGAACAGAACGCTGAGGCCAGACCCCCGCTTTGTGAGCTGTGGGGGAAGCTGGAGGGGCCGGTGAACTGCGACGCGGGAGGACAGTGATTAAAAGGGATCTCACGTTCCTCCCAAGGGCCTTCTTTCTCGGCTTACGGAGTGGAGGGAACAGCGTGAACAGCGAGACGCTGCCGCCGCGCGAGCCCGGGGCCCGGAGCAGGGGAGCTGGGCGCGCGTGCCCTTCGGGCCCTGCTGGACCGCGCCCCGCCGCCTCCCTCCCTGGCGCCTGGGCATTCCAGCCTTCCGCCTGAGACAAGGCCCGAGGTGTCAGGGGCTCAAAGTGAAATGAACCAGTGGTGGCGAAGGAGAAAGGAAACCACAGACAAATGCTTTTCTTGACCGTGAGAATCGCCACAAAGCCTGGCTGAGGGCTGAGCAAAGCTTCCCTTCCCTGGGCTAAAGGGGTTATCTTCACCATCTGAAGTGCCTGCCTCAAAGCCAGATACACTCCTCAGTCTCCCAAAAGCATGTCAAGGCCACGTTAGGATAACCTGAGCCATGTTTGAGCTGCTTAAGGTGCGAGTGAATTCTTGAAACTCCTGGAATTTTGCTGCACATACTTTCCCCTAAAGGTTTACTGTCGTTGGTTATGAAAGCTAGCATCGGACTCTGTTTAATTCATTTATAGGCTAAAGTTTAAGGGAGTAAGCTCCAGAATTCTCCCAGGCTCAGAAAAGGGTCAAAGACCCGCCCCTGCAGTAAGGTCCTTGAAACGTGCAAGCGCACAGGGGCGTCTCCTGGCCGTCACATGAGGGTCTTTGAGAAGAGATCTTCTTAGCAACTCATTCAGACCGTACAATTCCATGAATATTCACGTGTAGAAATCTAGGGACCAGATTACAGCCGCCACCCCAACAGGACAAGTAAACTGTAACACACACACACTAATGCCTTTCACTTGTAAAACAAACCTTGTCCCATAACTAATATGAAAGTGAAAGTGTTAGTCGCTCAGTCCTGCCGACCTTTGCGACTCCACGGACTGTAGCCCCACCCAGTCTCCTCCGTTCATGGGATTCTCCAGGCAAGAATACTGGAGTGGGTAGCCATTCCCTTCTCCAGGGGATCTTCCTGACCCAGGGATCCAACCTGGGTCTCCTGTGTTGCAGGCAGATTCTTTACTGTCTGAGCCTCCAGGGAAGCCCCTCACTAACGAAGTCTATCTTGAGATCTGATTCCTGAAGCGGAGGGGTAAGTGGTAAGCAGATGCTGTGGGACTGTCTGAAAGACGGGCTCTTCCATTATTTCTGGCTTCCCTTCCTGGGTCATCTTCAGCTGTGTGACCATCCCCAGACGTGTTGGGTCACAGTGGTCAGCTGAGGTACCTGTAAAATGTGCAGTTCTAGGCCTTTCCCCAGAGACTCGGTTTGAGTGGGTCTCTGTAGCCTACCAGGCTCCTCTGTCCATGGGATTCTCCAGGCAAGAGTACTGGAGTGGGTTGCCATTTCCTTCTCCAGGGGATCTTCCCGACCCAGGGATCGAACCCGGGTCTCTCACATTCCAGGCAGACGCTTTAACCTCTGAGCCACCAAGGAAACCCCCAGGGTCTCTGGGGGGACCCAGGAATCTCTGCTGTTATCAAACTTCTCAGCGAATCCCTGTGATTCTGAGGATTAGACAAACACGGGAAATCCTGAATCAGAGCCCCTGCCCTTGACCACTGGTGCTGGCTCGGTCTGGTGGACATGAAGTTAAGGGATGGCTCACGGGCTCAGCTCCTTCCTTGGCTCCAAGTGAGCCGTGTATGTCCCCACCAAGGCCTTAGGGGTCTGAAAACTCAGCCCAGCGGCCCTGATTTCTGAGTCTTCCCTTCCTCCACCTTCCTGGTCCCAATTGTTTCTTGGTTTCTTTTCATCCATTTGGAATTTTCTCTAACCTGATATTCTATCACTTGGCATTCAGCTGGTTTTATTGGTTGGTCAAAAAGTTCGTTGGGGTTTTCCCATAACTTCTTATAGACAAATCTAAATGAACTTTTCGGCCGACCATTACTTTACCTTTCTGACTGTTTCTATGTTTTGTTTTGTGTGTGTGTTTTTTTTAAATTTCTACACTTAGGGTGATATAATTTACATCACTGTTTTTGAATTTTTAAAATGTTGTCTCAAATACTGCACTTGATGCTGCCCTTAATTACCCTGTGCTAAACCATGTGCTTTGGTTTGTGCAAGTCTTAGCCTGGGAGTCTGCTGTCCGTGAGACGTTTCGGCAGCCCAGTGGCCTTAACGTTACCTTGTCAACTAGTTTGACCAGAAGACCAGGGCAGGGAAGTCTAAGTATTAATATTTATAGCATACCCAGAATATTTTGACATGGATCCAAAAGCATTATAAATATAAAATTCAGAGAGTAACTGTTAGGTTTACGCCACACAGTAAACAACGATACCGAGTCCAAGCTCGTACTAGACGGGCCAGTAAACTGAGAGACGAGTTGTTGGGGCAAGGAAAGGCGCCAGGCCGAGCAGATGGTAGACTCGCATCCCAGAGAACCATCCTGCTTGAGTTAGAAGTCAGGCTTCTTTTATACTAAAAGGGGAGGGAGGAAAGCCACACGTCTGGTGGTCCCAGGCAGCCTCCTGAGGGGACGCGTTACTGCTTCCTGCAGCCATTCACCTATGGGCTTGCTCACCATGTTTCCTGCGAAGGTACTTTAGCTTAATGCTCCTAACCTGCAAGACAAGGTTCCCAAAGGTGGGCCGCTGTGTATAATCTAAACATATAGCCAATGTCCCTTTAGAGATGAACTTGTCATAGGTTACAAAGGTTCTTCCTTATTCCAGCAGCACAGCACACACTGTGTGTAATACATGAATCCCTGCACTAGAAATATAAAGAGGAGTAAGGACTCATCTTTGACAGCCTTAGATTCTAGCTTCAGAGGGAAGACACAAAAATAAAAATAAAACATTTCTTTCAGGCCAAGATTATCTGTAAATCAGATAAGAAGGATTCTCAAAGTAAAAGGTATCTTAGTCGCTTACATCAGATGTATTCCACTTCGCTCGCTACATAGAGTTCTCCAGGAGGTAAGTCTCTTTCTAACACATACATGGATGCTTATTTTAGATACCTTTTGCACAATCACATCCATGGTGTTTTCACAGAGGTATGAAAGAACTACCACTACCCAATATGGTACCAACACTGTTTTCCAGCAAAAGAAACATCATAAAACCTAATCAATAAGAATTTGTTGTTTAGTCATTAAGTTGTGGCCGATTCTTGCAGCCCCATGGACAGTAGCCCTCCAGGCTTCTCTGTCCATGGGATTTCCCAGGCAAGAATACTGGAGTGGAGTAACTAGCATAATGTAAATCTAAACAGTAAGCAAAAGTAAGCCAAAGTAACCCCTGTCCTTTGGGGTCGTCGGGACTGTAGGAGGTGGAGATAGAGAGGAGACAAAGGGATGGTTATCTCAGAGGGTTGTGTAACCCTTCCCTCCAGACTGCGAATTGTTAAAGCCTCTCACTCATGCAGATTTAAAATCAGGTTGCTCCCACCAGACATGCAGATTCTGGCAGAATGGAGCTGAGTCTAGGCACACATCAGCAGCGGGAGAGTGTGGCACTTGGTGAGCAAGAACCCAGCTGGGTTCTTGGTGGGTGCAGGGTCCACCATGCGCACGCATGGGGTTGGTGAGTGTGTATGCTCAGCCGCTCAGCCGTGTCCAGCTCTTTGTGACCCTAAGGACCGAGGCCCGCCAGGCTCCTCTGCCCGTGGGATTCTCCAGGCAAGAACACTCGAGCGGGTAGCCATGCCCTCCTCCAGGGGATCTTCCTGACCCAGGGATCAAACCCAAGCGTCCCGAGTCTCCTGCATTGGCAGGTGGATTCTTTACCTCTGTGCCACCTGGGAAGCCTGATGGGTGGATAAGGGCGACACAAAAGCAAATATGAAAAAGACACACAGTTCTTTTTCAGTCAGCTCTTCAATCACTCATTTTAGTCACATAGAAAATACGCTCCATGCTGTGTTGACAGCTTGGTGGTAAGATGTTTAAACATTAAGGGAGGAGATTAAAAATGACGATTATGCGGTGACGGATGTGAAAAGGTGTTTACACTGACATATAATACCTATGTTGATTTACAGCTAAACAATAGCTGCTGTGAACCTCAGAGCCGGCCTCGAGGCCGTGGGCCTCGTGAGTTGACGTGGCAGCTCAGCACGTCCGAGGGGCCCTGGTCCCACGTGGAGGGAGATGCTGCACTGATCAGAGCTGGTCAGGAGTGCACAGGGGCTGCCTCTGCGCCCCTTACCTCGGGGCGGGCTGCCTGCACGCACGCTTCTCAGCCCTACCTCAAAATTTAGTTTTCCAGACTTTTGTATTCATAGAAGTGTCAGATGCCCAGTTAACCATTTTGTTTTAAAACATGGGACTTCCCTGGAAATCCCGTGGTTAAGACTCCAAGCTTCTGACACAGAGGATATGGGTTCGATCCCTAGTGGGGGAACTTGGATCCCACATGCTGCAAGGCAACTAAGCCCGCATGCCATCAACAGAGAGGCCAGCACTCTGCAGCTAGAGAGCACAACCCAACTCATCTTTAAAAAGTAAATAAATAAAACACATTTTTCTGATTTAAACTCTCCCAACCCTGCAAAAGCAGAGACATTACTTTGCCGACTAAGGTCCGTCTAGTCAAGGCTATGGTTTTTCCTGTGGTCATGTATGGATGTGAGAGTTGGACTGTGAAGAAGGCTGAGCGCCGAAGAATTGATGCTTTTGAACTGTGGCGTTGGAGAAGACTCTTGAGAGTCCCTTGGACTGCAAGGAGATCCAACCAGTCCATTCTGAAGGAGATCAACCCTGGGATTTCTTTGGAAGGAATGATGCTAAAACTGAAGCTCCAGTACTTTGGCCACCTCATGCGAAGAGTTGACTCATTGGAAAAGACCCTGATGCTGGGAGGGATTGGGGGCGGGAGGAGAAGAGGACGACCGAGGATGAGATGGCTGGATGGCATCACAGATTCAATGGACGTGAGTCTGAGTGAACTCCGGGAGTTGGTGATGGACAGGGAGGCCTGGCGTGCTGCGATTCATGGGGTACAAAGAGTTGGACACGACGAGCGACTGAACAGAACTGAACTGAACCCTGCAAAAAAACAAGAACAAGACCTAGTTTCCCCCTCAAGTCAGTCTCTCCTATCAGGAAGCTTCCATAAGCCTCTTATCTTTCTCCATCAGAGGGAAGACACGATGAAAACCACAATCACAGAAAACCTACCAGTCTGATCACATGTACCGCAGCCTTGTCTAACTCAGTGAAACTATGAGCCATGCCATGTAGGGCCACCCAAGATGGACAGGTCATGGTGGAGAGGTCTGACAGAATGTGGTCCACTGGAGAAGGGAATGCAAACTACTTCAGTATTCTTGCCTTGAGAACCCCATGAACAGTATGAAAAGGCAAAATGATAGGATATTGAGAGAGAAACTCCCCAGGTCAGTAGGTGCCCAGTATGCTACTGGAGATCAGTGGAGAAATAACTCCAGAAAGAATGAAGGGATGGAGCCAAAGCAAAAACAACACCCAGTTGTGGATGTGACTGTTGATAGAAGCAAGATCCGATGCTGTAAAGAGCAGTATTGCATAGGAACGTGGAATGTTAGGTCCATGAATCGAGACAAATTGGAAGTGGTCAAACAGGAGATGGCAAGAGTGCACATCAACATTTTAGGAATCAGCGAACTAACATGGACTGGAGTGGGTGAATTTAACTCAGATGACCATTATATCTACTACTGTGGGCAAGAATCCCATAGAAGAAATGGAGTAGCAATCATAGTCAACCAAAGAATCCAAAATACAGTACTTGGATGCAATCTCAAAAATGACAGAATGATCTCTGTTTGTTTCCAAGGTAAACCATTCAGTATCATGGTAATCCAAGTCTATGCCTCGACCAGTAATGCTGAAGAAGCTGAAGTTAAACAGTTCTCTGAAGACCTACAAGACCTTCTAGAACTAACACCCAAAAAAGATGTCCTTTTCATTATAGGGGACTGGAATGCAAAAGTAGGAAGTCAAGAAACACCTGGAGTAACAGGCAAATTTGGCCTTGGAATGCGG
>SJXQ01009640.1:367848-386735 GCA_006408695.1 Aepyceros melampus | reverse complement strand
TGTATAAGAGACAGATACACCCCTGCCCCTCCCACTGCTGCAGGTCAGCAGGTTGTGCGGTCAAAGTCCTGACGCACCCAGGAGGGCTGCCTGGAAGCAGCGGCCACCGTTTACAACCTAGGATTAAGGCACGTCCATCTGCATTCTGGGTCTTGATGTGGTGACTAGAGGACAGAGCTGTTAGGTCTGGATTTAGAGACACAGGTCTAACCTTGACTCTGATTTAAAACCAACGCCAAGCCAGAACTGCACCTGCCTTTCTGCTCTGAGTTTTCTGCCTCTCTTCTCCACCCACTCTCATGACCCAGCAAAGAAAGCTCCCCACCCCTCAGCGGGCGGTCATAGACAAGATGAACTTGGAGACTTAGTTGTCATTTATTATCATTATTTATTAATAGCAACAAGGTACTATCTTCCAAAATATCAAATAGAGTAGAATGAAAATTTGAATACACATTCTAGTGATTAATGCTAGTCCAACTGTTTCAAGATCTGTTTTAAAAGTTATTTCTCACACTTTGAATGAAATGAAAACCATAACCACAAAAATGACACTTGCTTCCCTAAGTGGGACCCCGCATTCCTCAGTGGACTCGGGCAGCACCAGGCACGGCCCCCGGAGAGGCGGCCGGAGGGTGCCCGCCGGGCCGCTGGTCATCAGCACGAAGCCCGGCCTCCTCTCGTCTTCCTGAGACGCGACAGCCTGGCCAGCGGGAAGAAAGATTCCAGTGAGAAGGCAAGAGGACACGAGCAGCCCTGGGCGGCATGTGAGTGGTCCAGAAAACCGCCGGAAATGAGAAACACTCCAAACAAAGAGAAAAAAATAAACAGAACAACCCCTGCTATTTGTTTAAAAAAGCTTTTTATTTTGTATTGGAGTTTAGCTGATTAACCGTGTTGTGATAGTTTCAGGTCAATAGCAAAAGGATTCATCCATACACCTATCATACATGTATCCGTTCTCCCCACAAAGCCCCCTGCCATCAGGCCGCCAATAACATTGAACAGCGCTCCCTGTGCTGTAGGTTCTTGTTGGCTATCTATTATAAACACAGCAGTGCGTATGTGTCCATCCCAAACTCGCCGTCTCTTCCCCTCATCCTTCCCCCTGGCAACCATAAGTTCATTCTCTAGGTCTGTTTTATAAATAAGTTCATTTCTGTCATTTCTGTTTAGGTCCAGCGTATAAGGGCTGTCTTACGATATTTCTCCTCCCCTGTCTGACTTGCTTCACTCAGCCTGACAATTGCTGGGTCCAACCATGTTGTTGCAAATGGCATTATTTCTTTCTTTTTCAGTTCAGTTCAGTCGCTCAGTTGTGTCTGACTCTTTGCGACCCCGTGAACCGCATTCTTTTTAGTGGTCGAGTAATATTCCGTTCTATATATGTGCCACATCTTTATCCATTCTTCAAATCCTCTGCTGTTTTTGAGAAGAATTTGGCAGGGGGAGGGGAAGGAGACTTGAGAGTTTGCAGACTGTGGCTCCACTTTAGATCTCAAGCCGAGTATCACCTCCTCTAGGAAGCCTTCTAGGATGCTGGTAGCGGGGAATGGGGCCCACACTGGGCCTCTTCCTGCCCCATCCTTCCCATCTGGTGTTTTCCTCCTCTCATCACCATGGAGGGAGGGATAATGGCTTATGATCTACGCCTTCCTCTCTCCCCCTACCTTCCCCCCATGTTGGAAACCAGTGAGTGGGCCAGAGCTGTCTCGGTCACTGCAGAGTCTCCTACTTCGGAACAGTAACTGGCCTGCAGAGGAGACCCATGACTTATCCCGAATGAACAAGTGAGTGAGCTCCTCCCTGTCCCTCTTTCCATCTGCCGAGTCAGTGTACTGCCCCCCCTTCTCATGCAGAGGCCGGCCCTGCTGGCCCTGTCTCCCCACGTGGCCTCAGTGAGGTCCGCCCGTGGTGTCCTTGTTCTGAGCAGTGGGTACAAGGGCGCCTGCTCCAGGTTGTTGTGAGGATGAACTCAGCAACACAGGCAAGGCGCGCACACAGCGCCTGCTCGTGGCACAGGCTCTGGACTGTCCAGTGCTTTTGCCGGGGGTTGCATCCCTCAAGATGGTGATGCGGTGGAGCGGGGCCTCTATGCCAGGTACGACCTTTCCCAGAGTGAAAGTGAAAGTGGCTCAGTCGTGTCTGACTCTGTGACCCCAAGGACTATACAGTCCATGGGATTCTCCAGGCCAGAATACTGGAGGGGGTAGCCTTTCCCTTCTGCAGGGGATTTTCTCAACCCAGGGATCGCACCCAGGTCTCCTGCATTGCAGGTGGATTCGTTACCAGCGGAGCTATGAGGACAGCCTCATAAATAGTGGGAAGGGGAGGCCTGGGCTTCCAGCTGGAGCCGCACTGGTGAGGCGGCCTCTGATGAGGAGAAGCTCAGCTGCAGCCTGGCTGCTGGTCTTATCTGATTGTGTCTGCTAGAAAGATGCTTTTGGCATGAGCCCAGCTTCATGTGGCAGACATGGAAAAGCCAAGCCACGACACTGGGGTTCCATATCTCACTACTTTGCTAACTGGTCAACGCCTCTTGTCTTTCTGGAGAGAAATGTACAGAGTTCTTGTTTTTGTTAAGGCCCTTTGCACTGTAAAGGAGCCACCATAACTCAGAGCTGAGCCTTTTGGAGAGACTGGGAAAGTCAGGATTCAGGGGGGCCCTGGGAATTCCTGAGATAAGGCTTGCGTTGAATCTAGATGACTTTTGGTAACATTGAAATTTTAATAGTATTAATTCCTTCAGTCCATGGACATGGGATAGCTTTGCATTTATTTGTATGTTCTTAGCTTTCTTACCTCAATGGAGAAGGCAATGGCACCCCACTCCAGTACTCTTGCCTGGAAAATCCCGTGGATGGAGGAGCCTGGTGGGCTGCAGTCCATGGGGTCGCTGGGAGTTGGACATGACTGAGCAACTTCACTTTCACTTTTCATTTTCATGCATTGGAGAAGGAAATGGCAACCCACTCCTGGAGAATCCCAGGGACGGGGGAGCCTGGTGGGCTGCTGTCTCTGGAGTCGCACAGAGTCGGACACGACTAAGGCGACTTAGCAGCAGCACAGCAGCAGCAGCAGCAGCTTTCTTGCATCAAAGTAGATAGCTTTCATCCTTTTGGTCAAATTTGTTCCCAAGTATTTAATTGTTTTTGATGTTATTGTAAATGTAATTGATTTCTTTTTCAGAAGATTCACTGTTGTTAAATACAATCTTTAAGACTCTGTCTCTTTCCTTCAGGAGTAACCTTCCAGAGCAAACGAGGAGTAAGCCTGCCTCTCCAGGAATGACCACAGCACCCCTCACCCTGGAACAAGCAAGTCAGAAGTCCCGTGTTCTGGTTGGCTCCTGTCGTTTCTCTGCCCGTAGAGTTAGAGGGTGTAGTTCCCAGGAGATCGAAGAGCAAGTTAAAGTGGGAGTAAAAGCAGGAGATGCCCAAGGTGGGAGGTTGGGGCCAGAGCAGGACGCTGAGCTGAAGATGAGAGTCGGAGCAGCTCTGGGCAGGGCCTGAAGGCAGGAGCGTGAGTGCCTGCCCTCCGTGGAGTGGGGGTGAAGGTCACGGCAGTTTTAGGGAGGCTGAGTGAGACGGGTGAGCAGCCGGAGGACGTGGACGTTCCCACGAAGACGCAGCAGGAGGCTAAAGGGGCATGAATTTCCCCCCAGTTTCTTGGTGAGTGAGAGCAAATAGCCAAGAATTACAGTTACAGTGGAGGTGAGGGCACATCCCCATGGCACTTTGCCTTCAGAGTTTATATGTAGTTTTTTCCTTTTTGATTCTAGGAGGCCAAGACAGCAAGTCGACACTGGACTAACTACGTGGATTGAGAACGCGAGTGCAGTGTCCCACCTGCGTGAAGAGCATGCAGAAATGTTGACACTCCCAAAGAAAGAATTGAATGGCAGATTTCTTTTTCTTCAAAGTTATGACAAGAAATTATGGTATTATCTAGTAAATAATAATATAAACCCAGAAACATGAATAAAAATCCGTAGAAATAAGAATCAGCTGAAGTAGATTCACAAAAATATCAAGGTAATGGAAATTATCATGTGTGGAAAATACAATAAATATGCTTGATATGGTTAATAAAATTTTACAAACAAATTTTAAATCATGAGTGAAAAATATGACACTATGGAAATGAATCAAACTTGTTTGAAAAAGAAATTTTTAGAGTGGAAAATACAGTAAATAAAAATAGCAACTGGGTTAAAGAGTATATTATGCCTGTGTGAAGATAGAATCAGTGAACTATATAGATCGACAGAGGGCTTCCCTGGTGGCTCAGCTGGTAAAGAATCTTCCTGCAATGCAGGAGACCCCGGTTCACTTCCTAGGTTGGGAAGAGCCGCCGGAGAAGGGCATAGCAACCCACTCCGGTAGTTTTGCCTGGAGAATCCCCATGGACAGAGGAGCCTGGCAGGCCACAGCCCATGGGGTCGCTGCGAGTCAGACACGACTGAAGCGACTCAGCAGCAGCAGCAGCAGTAAGGACATACAGGCCAGAGTAAGAAACTCCGGCATGTTTCATCACATTACTAGTAGGAATAATCAAGATGAGGAAGAAGCAATATTTGAAAATTTCTGTTTTCCATTTCAGAATTGATAAAAGACACCAATCCTCAGATTTAAGGATTCCAAAGAACCACAAGAGCAATCGATTAAAAAAAAAACACCAAAAGTAAAGTGAAATTTTTTAAAGACGCCAGAGAGAAAAGACACATCACTCACAAAGAAATAGATTAAAAATTAGAAATGCAAATGACATCTCAATAGCAACAGTAGACAAGTTACTTTAGTGAAGAGAAATAGGAAAGCCAGGTAGTCCTACAATTATTTAAAAAATTGAATCTATAATTTAAAAACCTTTCCACAAAGAAAACTGTAGGCCCATATGATTTCATGGTGAATTTCAGCCAAATATTTAAGGGAAAATAATGTCATCTTTTATAAGTAAACTCTTTTAGAAAATGGAAAAAAGAAGGCAAGTCCTCCACCTCTTTTTGTGGTGTCTGCAAAACCTAGAAGAAAAAAAAAGGTAAATCTCACTCAAGAATACAGTTCCCCAAATTTTAAGCATAATATTAATAAATTGAGCCCAATAACTATGTTTATTTCAGTAATTACTGCTCATGGTGAAAATGATAGAAAAGTATAAATAAGAGGGAAACTTCTTAATCGGTTAATATAGTTTTTAAAATATTTGTAAATAAACACTACTTAATGGTAAAATACTTAAACTTTTCCTTTTGAATTTTGGAATGATAGAAGGAAGCCTGTTTTTTCCTTTTTCTATTCAAGCTTGGACTGGAAATTTGACCAGTATAAAGATGAAAAAAGAAATAAAAATCATAAGTTCATAAAAGATATAAAATGTATTTTTTTTAATAGAAAAATTCCAGCACAGAAAAGCAAGAGAATAATTATTATAATTTTCTGGAAAATGTTTAATGGGGAGGTAAAGGCTTGTGATTAGTAAGGGAACCTATGGTTGCTGAGAATGGGGTGGGGATTACTAATGCTTGTTTCATAATGAGTCGTTATATGACATCTTGTAATGAGATATACGTGCTTACAAATATCATTAAGGGCTTCCCTGGTGGCACAGTGGTCAATAATGTACCTGCAATGCAGGAGATGTGGGTTTGATCCCTGGGTCAGGAAGATCCCCTGGAGGAGGGCATGGCAACCCACTCCAGTATCCTTGCCTGGAGAACCCCATGGACAGAGCAGCCTGGAGGCTACAGTCCACGGCGTCACAAAGAGTCAGACACGACTGAGTGACTAAAGAACAAACAAAATATTATTGTCCAATTGCTCAGTCATGTCCAGCTCTGTGCGACACCATGGACTGCAGCACATTAGGCTTTCCCGTCCTTCACCGTCTCCTGGAGCTTGTTCAAACTCAGGTCCACTGAGACGGTGATGCCATCCAACCATCTTGTTGTCTGTCATCCCCTTCTCCTCCCACCTTCAATCTTTCCCAGCACCAGGATCTATTCTAATGAGTCGGTTCTTCCCATCAGGTATCCGGAGTATTAGAGTTTCAGCTTCAGCATCAGTCCTTCTAATGAATATTCAAGATTGATCTTCTTTAGGATGGACTGGTTAGATCTCCTTGCAGTCCTAGGACTCTCAAGAGTCTTCTCCAACACCACAGCTCAAAAGCATCAATTCTTCAGTGTACAGCCTTCTTTACAACTCTTACATCCATATAGAACTACTGGAAAAACCACAGCTTTGACTAGATGGGCCTTTGTTGGCAAAGTAATGTCTCTGCTTTTTAATACACTGTCTAGGTCTGTCTGAGTTTTTCTGTCAAGGAGTAAGCGTTTTTTAATTTCATGGCTGCAGTCACCATATGCAGTGATTTTGGAGCCCCTCTCCAAAATAAAGTCTCTCACAGTTTCCACGGTTTCCCCATCTATTTGTTATGAAGTGATGGGACTGGATGACATGATTTTCATATTTTGAATGTTGAGTTGTAAGCCAACTTTTTCACTTTCCTCTTTCACGTTCATCAAGAGTCTCCTTAGTTCTTTGCTTTCTGCCATAAGGGTGGTGTCATCTGCAAATTTTAGGTTGTTGATATTTCTCCTGGCAATCTTGATTCCAGCTTGTGCTTCATCCAGCTCGGCATTTTGCATGATGTACTCTGTATGTAAGTTAAATAAGCAGGGTAATATACAGCCTTGACATACTCCTTTCCCAATTTGGAAGCAGTCTGTTGTTCCATGTCCAGTTCTAACTCTTGCTTCTTGACCTGCATACAGATTTCTCAGGAGGCAGGTCAGGTGGTCTGGTATTCCCATCTCTTTCAGAATTTTCCACAGTTTATTGTGATCCACACTGTCAAAGGCTTTGGAGTAATCAATGAAGCAGAAGTAGATGTTTTTTTTGGAACTCTCTTGCTTTTTCAATGATCCAATGGATGCTGGCAATTTGATCTCTCATTCTTCTGCCTTTTCTAAATCCAGCTTGAACATCTGGAAGTTCACGGTTCACATACTGTTGAAGCCTGGTTTGGGGAACTTTAAGCATTACTTTGCTAGTGTGTGAGAGGAGTGCACTTGTGCAGTAGTTGGAGCATTCTTTGGCATTGCCTTTCTTTGGGATTGAAATGAAAACTGACCTTTTCCAGTCCTGTGGCCATGCTGAGTTTTCCAAATTTGCTGGCATATTGAGTGCAGCACTTTCACAGCATCATCTTTTAGGATTTGAAATAGCCCAACTGGAATTCCATCACCTCCACTAGCTTTGTTCATAGTGATGCTTCCTAAGGCCCACTTGACTTTGCATCCTAGGATATGCCTGGCTCTAGGTGAGTGATCACACTATCATGATCATCTGGGTCATGAAGATCTTTTTTGTACAGTTCTTCTGTGTATTCTTGCCACCTCTTCTTAATATCTTCTGCTTCTGTTAGGTCCATACCATTTCTGTCCTTTATCGAGCCCATCTTTGCATGAAATGTTCCCTTGGTATCTCTAATTTTCTTGAAGAGATCTTTAGTCTTTCCATTCTATTGTTTTCCTCTGTTTCTTTGCATTGATCGCTGAGGAAGGTGTTCTTATCTCTCCTTGCTATTCTTTGGAACTCTGCATTCAGATAAGTATATCTTTCCTTTTCTCCTTTGCCTTTCACTTCTCTTCTTTTCTCAGCTATTTGTAAGGCCTCCTCAGACAGCCATTTTGCTTTTATGCATTTCTTTTTCTTGGGGATGGTCTTGATCCCTGTCTCCTGTACAATGTCATGAACTTCCACCCATAGTTCTTCCGGCACTCTGTCTATCAGATCTAATCTCTTGAATCTATTTCTCACTTTCACTGTGTAATTGTAAGGGATTTGATTTAGATCATACCTGAATGGTCTAGTGGTTTTCCCTACTTTCTTCAATTTAAGTCTGCATCTGGCCATAAGGAGTTTATGAGCCACAGTCAGCTCCCAGTCTTGTTTTTGCTGCAAAGAATATAATCACTCTGATTTCAGTATTGACCCTTTTATATAGGTTTTTAAAAATATCTCTCAATAATTTTTATAATTTTGCTCAGTTTCAGAAATGAGATTCTGTTTCTCCACTGTTCGTACCTTAGACCTCTTTGCGTGTATTGTGGGACCTGTGAGCTGTTTTTCCCACACCGCTCTGTCGGTATGCCATTACAGTGCTGCCCTCATACGCCAGAAAATCTGGAAAACTCAGCAGAGGCCGCAGGACCGGAAAAGGTCAGTGTTCATTCCAATCCCAAAGAAAGGCAATGCCAAAGAATGCTCAAACTACCACACAATTGCACTCCTCTCACACAGTAGCAAAGTAATGCCTAAAATTCCCCAAGCCAGGCTTCAACAGTATGTGAACCGTGAACTTCCAGATGTTCAAGCGGGATTTAGAAAAGGCAGAGGAACCAAAGATCAAATTGCCAACATACGTTGGGTCATTGTGAATGCAAGAGAGTTCCAGAAAAACACCTACTTCTGCTTTATTGACTCTGCTAAAGCCTTTGACTGAGTGAATCACAACAAACTGGAAAATTCTTCAAGTGATGGGAATACCATACCACCTTACCTGCTTCCTAAGAAATCTGTATGCAGGTCAAGAAGCAAGAGTTAGAACTGGACATGGAACAACAGACTGCTTCCAAATTGGGAAAGGAGTACGTCAAGGCTGTCTATTGTCACCCTGCTTATTTAATTTATATGCAGAGTACACCATGTGAAATGCCAGGTTGGATGAAGCACAAGCTGGAATCAAGATTGCTGGGAGAAATGTCAATAACCTCAGATACGCAAATGACACCACCCTTATGACAGAAAGTGAAGAAGAACTAAAGAGCCTCTTGATGAAAGTGAAAGAGGAGAGTGAAAAAGTTGGCTTAAAGCTCAACATTCAGAAAACGAAGATCATAGTGCCCAGTTCCATCACTTCATGGGAAATAGATGGGGAAAAAATGGAAACTGTGAGAGACTTTATTTTGGGGGCTCCAAAATCACTGCAGATGGTGACTGCAGCCATGAAATTAAAAGACGCTTGTTCCTTGAAAGGAACGCTAAGACAACTAGGCAGCATATTAAAAAGCAGAGACATTACTTTGCCAACAAAGGTCCATCTAGTCAAAACTATGGTTTTTCCAGTGCTCATGTTTAGATGTGAGAGCTGGAGTATACAGAAAGCTGAGCGCTGAAGAACTGAAGCTTTTGACTGTGGTGTTGGAGAAGACTCTTGAGAGTCCCTTGGACTGCAAGGAGATCCCACCAGTCCATCCTAAAGGAAATCAATCTTGAATATTCATTAGAAGGACTGATGCTGAAGCTGAAACTCTAATACTCTGGACACGTAATGGAAAGAGCCAACTCTTTAGAAAAGACCCTGATGTTGGGAAAGACTGAAGGCAGGAGGAGAAGGGGATGATAGAGGATGAGATTGTTGGATGGCATCGCTGACTCAAGGGACATGAACTTGAGTAGGCTCCAGGAGTTGGTGATGGACAGGGAGGCCTGGCATGCTGCAGTCCTCGGGTTCCAAAGAGCTGGACACGACTGAACTGAACTGGACTGAACTGGAACTGAACTGATATAAAAGGGATATCATCCTCATGGAGAGAAGCACTATACATTTCTAAGATTTCAGTTCTCCCCAGTCTGATCTTTAGATGTAAAGCAACTTCAATAATTTTTCATGGAACATGACAAGCTTATGTTTATATAGGAGAGCAACCAGTTGTAACAGACGAGACCTACTGGAAACAGAAAATAGCAAGGCGCAGAGCTTGTCCTACTGTCGGGCCCCTGATTCAAAGCCGCAGAACAATGAGGACAGTGCTTCACTGGGGGGAGTACAGATAACAGCGTCTGTCAGTGAATCAGAAGAGAGCCCGGGATCGCAGCCCACACTCAGATGCAGAACAAAGGCTACTGACGGCAGATTTATTGCTGATTGTTTAGTGAAATAATGAATGACTTAATAAACAGTGCTTGACAATCTGCTTTCCGCATTGAAAGCGGACCTCTTTCTCATCTTATGTGCAGAAGTTCATTCTGTATGGTTTAAAGTCCTAAATGTAAAAAGGCAGAGCTATACAGCTTTAAAAATCCAAGTGACTATCTTGGGAAATGGTTCTCCTAAACAAAGACACAAAAAGCATCAAGTGGAAAGGATTGTTCCTTGAAAGGAACGCTAAGACAACTAGGCAGCATATTAAAAAGCAGAGACATTACTTTGCCAACAAAGGTCCATCTAGTCAAAACTATGGTTTTTCCAGTGCTCATGTTTAGATGTGAGAGCTGGAGTATACAGAAAGCTGAGCGCTGAAGAACTGAAGCTTTTGAACTGTGGTGTTGGAGAAGACTCTTGAGAGTCCCTTGGACTGCAAGGAGATCCCACCAGTCCATCCTAAAGGAAATCAATCTTGAATATTCATTAGAAGGACTGATGCTGAAGCTGAAACTCTAATACTCTGGACACGTAATGGAAAGAGCCAACTCTTTAGAAAAGACCCTGATGTTGGGAAAGACTGAAGGCAGGAGGAGAAGGGGATGATAGAGGATGAGATTGTTGGATGGCATCGCTGACTCAAGGGACATGAACTTGAGTAGGCTCCAGGAGTTGGTGATGGACAGGGAGGCCTGGCATGCTGCAGTCCTCGGGTTCCAAAGAGCTGGACACGACTGAACTGAACTGGACTGAACTGGAACTGAACTGATATAAAAGGGATATCATCCTCATGGAGAGAAGCACTATACATTTCTAAGATTTCAGTTCTCCCCAGTCTGATCTTTAGATGTAAAGCAACTTCAATAATTTTTCATGGAACATGACAAGCTTATGTTTATATAGGAGAGCAACCAGTTGTAACAGACGAGACCTACTGGAAACAGAAAATAGCGAGGCGCAGAGCTTGTCCTACTGTCGGGCCCCTGATTCAAAGCCGCAGAACAATGAGGACAGTGCTTCGCTGGGGGGAGTACAGATAACAGCGTCTGTCAGTGAATCAGAAGAGAGCCCGGGATCGCAGCCCACACTCAGATGCAGAACAAAGGCTACTGACGGCAGATTTATTGCTGATTGTTTAGTGAAATAATGAATGACTTAATAAACAGTGCTTGACAATCTGCTTTCCGCATTGAAAGCGGACCTCTTTCTCATCTTATGTGCAGAAGTTCATTCTGTATGGTTTAAAGCCTAAATGTAAAAAGGCAGAGCTATACAGCTTTAAAAATCCAAGTGACTATCTTGGGAAATGGTTCTCCTAAACAAAGACACAAAAAGCATCAAGTGGAAAGGAAAAATGCAAGACCTATGACCTTATTGAAATTGAGAATTTATGTTTTGGCAAAAAAGACATCATTGAAGACCTGAAAAACTAGTCATGAAGAGGGAGAATGAAATCAAGAATTGGTTAGTATCAGCATTAAAGAAAACGCCTGTAATTGAATTTTTAAAAAAGATTCAATGGACAAATTGCATATATTTCTCATATACTATCTAAAATATGACACAGATGAACTTATTTACAAAGCAGAAACAGACTCACGGAAGACAAACTTACGGTCACCAAGAGGGGAAAGGGGTGTGGGGAGGGGTAAGTAGGAGGTGGAGATGAACAGATACACACGTCTACATGTAAAATAAGCAGAAGCCCTCCTGTGTAACACAGGGAACGAAGTTCAGTATCCTGTAATAAACCATAGTGTAGAAGACATGAAAAAGTTATAGAAATACGATAAACAAAATCTTTGCTGGAAAGCAGAAACTAATGCAACGTTGTGGATCAACTTTCCTTCAATGAAAGAAAAAGACTCAAAGTCCTTAGTGCTCCAGGAAATGCCATCTAAAACTGGGACATTCTTTTTTATTCCCTTCAGACCGGAAAAATGGTAAAATCTGACAGTATTAGGTGCTGGCTGGGATGCAAAGAGAGAGGAGGCTTCCTCACCGCAGGGGGCATATGAAACTGCTACAGCCGCTTCTGGAAAGCAATTCAGCAAATACTGTGAATACCGAAGGAGGACCTTACCCAGAAATCCCCTTTCTAGTCTTATAGCTCACATACGAATGCTCTCACACATGGGCATCACAAGGTCTATAACCTGTATTCAGACCTCAGCAGACAACTGTCCAAGTTCCCACTCCATTTCACGCCTTAATCTCACCAACACCTCTAGCACCCAAAGGAGGTAGCTAGAATCGCAGATTTTTTTTTAAGCCAGCCTCTGAGATTTTTGATGATGTTTGAAAGTTATAGAAGCTGACAGAAATGAATTAAACAAAGACCAAGGAACAGAATTTGAGTCTTCCTACTTCTGGTCCGGAACGACATTAGTCCCCTAACCTAACTTGGAGTTCCGCAGGAACTGTGTGACCTTGGGAGACTTCTTTACCTCTCTGATCCACACTTTATTATGAAGATTTTTAAAAGAAAGGGGATAACTATACTGACCTTCATAGGGTGCTTTGGAAACACAGGGATGATGTATTCAAGCCAAAGCATTATTTGGCTTTTGCTTTTCTCTCGAATCTGCTGGATCGTAAGTTGTGTAAGGGAGTGGTTGTCCAGCTCCTATTACACTGTTAACCTTTGCATAGTGAAACATTTTTCAGATTTTGAAAGTATTTAAGCCAACCAGTTTCCCCTCTGCAAATAGACACACACACCAGATTCCATTTATAAGTGGTTTTATGAGTGTGGTGGGTGGGAAAGAGAAAAATACGTTTCCACTTGCTATACATTTAACCTAGTTTAGGTTAGTGAAAACAAGATGAGTTTTAAAGTAAGACAAATCAGAAGTCCAACTGGTCCCCATTTTTCCCTCTCTCTGGAGTCCTAGTCGGTTTAGTGGCTCAATTGTGACTCCATGGACTGCAGCCCGCCCAGGAAATCCTGGGCAAGAATACTAGGGTCGGGTTGCCATTTCTTTCTCCTGGGGGGATTCCTCACCTGGTGTCTCTGTGTCTCCTGCATTGGCAGGCGGGCTCTTCACCATTGAGCCATCCGGGAAGCCCCTGCCGAGCCTTAGTTACTTGAATATGAGAGGAGTTTCGGGGGGCCTCGCAGAGCTGATGCCCCAGTGACAGCATCTGCGGGGCTCCTTGCATATAATAGAGCGTGGTGAACGCTACTTCCTCCCCTTGGGTGCTGGGCTGGGACGGCTGGGACCCTGAAAACGTGTGGGTTTAGGTGGCAGAATGTGCTAATTCTAATTTCCAAATGGGCTTCCTCCTCTGGGCTTCTTTTCAGCTGGCAAAGTCCCCGCGGCGGTTCCCACCGCCCGAGGCTCCTTTCTCACAGACTTGCTAACCCTCCCCTTTGTCCTGTCCCGCTTTTTCTGTCAGGCTGGCACTTGATATGGAAGGAGGCTGCCCCTTAACCCTGCCCCCAGCTTTCCCTGCAGGGCGCTCCCCAGGGTCGGCCTCCAGCTTCCTGCTCCCACCCCAGCTGCAGCCATCCGCCCTGCCAGTCCTTCCGCAGGCATCTGCTCAGGGCTGCCCCTGTCTCCCTTCTCTCCCAGCCCAGCTGAGCCCTCCCCAAATATCCCTGCACTTGCACCTTTGTCTTCTCCCTTGTGTTCGTTTCTGTCTACAGGATTTATGTGAATTTCTATAGGAAGCCTCTGAACGTGCCCCAGAGTGTCTACGATACCATGCAGACCTTTCTAGAGTTCCTGCTATTAGTCCCTGAAGACCCAAGAAGCCCACCCAGCGCCCCCAGTCCCACACCTGCCAGCTCATCTCTGACCTCCAGTCTCCCCTTCCCAAACCACCTAGCACACGCCTGCCTCGCCATGAACGCTCATCCACTCAGCCCTCCTGTGTTCATGTCCCACTGCTGCTAAGTCACTTCAGTCATGTCTGACTCTGCGACCCCATAGACGGCAGCCCACCAGGCTCCCCCGTCCCTGGGATTTTCCAGGCAGGAACACTGGAGTGGGTTGTCATTTCCTTCTCCAGTGCATGAAGGTGAAAAGTGAAAGTGAAGTCGCTCCATCTTGTCCGACTCCTAGCGACCCCATGGACTGCAGCCTACGAGGCTCCTCTGTCCATGGGATTTTCCAGGCAAGAGGACTGGAGTGGGGTGCCATGGCCTCCGCATGTCCCACTGGTTCTTACTAATTAGATGACTGTGTCCTCGGAGCCTCCACTGTCATTAAAATCCATGCTGTCTTGGCTGGCCTCAGTCCGTGCTCACTTTGTAAGCTTCTGTATTAGTTATCTATCTTATACATGCTGTTGTTTAGTCACTGAGTCGTTCTGCCTCTTTTGCGACCCCATGGGCTGCAGCCCGCCAGGCTCCCCCGTCCCTGGGGTTCTCCAGGCAAGAACACTGCAGTGGGTTGCCGTGCCCGCCCCCACTGGGCCACGTTTTGTCGGAATTCTCCACTGCGACCCATCTGGGCAGCCCTGCACGGCGCGCCTCATGACTTCATTGAGTTACACAAGCCTTTCGCCATAATAAGGCTGGGATCCATGAGGGGGAGGCCTCACGTGCTGCAGTCCACGAGGTGACAAAGAGTCGGACACGATTTAGTGACTGACAGCAACAGCAACCAGGTCACATCTGCTGAGTCCCTTCAGGCGTGTCCGACTCTGTGCGACCCCATAGAGGGCAGCCCACCAGGCTCCCCGTCCCTGGGATTCTCCAGGCAAGAACACTGGAGTGGGCTGCCATTGCCTTCTCCGAGGTTACATCTACCTGCATTTATTTCCAGCGTTCTTTCCTGGAAGAATATTGGTTTGGGATTTCAGATATAATTTGTGACAAAATAAGATCCTCCAGACTAAGGTATTTAGAGAGAAGCGTGGGGTGAGTAGCAGTATATACAGTCATGGAATAGACGATGGGGTAGGGTCCCCAGGCATGACTTCTTTAGCACTTTCAAGCCTAAAATCCTACCTCTTCGCCCTGATCACATCTCTTGAAAGAGTTCATTTCTTTTCATTCTTTGGTGTCCTTTTATACACAACGCCCACAGGGGGCCTTTCCCTTACTGTCTTCCTGACAACAAGCGATTTGAGTCCACGATAATGGCTGAAGAAAGGCCAGTGTGGATTCTGTGGTGTTTCAGTGGAAGTTAAGGGTTAACGTTTCATCTACACTGCTGTTAAAAGGCTCCCTGGCAGGTCTGGGTGGGGCGAGGGGAGTTGGAGCTCTAGCTTCTGCTTGGATGCCCGTGGGGACTGCTTTCCGATTTTGCCCACCCAGTCACTCCACAGGGAGCTCTTGGGCCGTACCCTGCGCCTTGCCTGCCTGCAGGGCAGCCGGGAGGGGTCCCAGGGCGGTGGGCAGGCTGGGGAGACCGACCAAGGGAGGAGGAGAATGTGGGGGGTGGGTGTAGAAAGTAGCAGGGAGCGAGGCGTTCAGGGCTGGGAGCAGTGGGCTGAGTCCTGAAAACCGGAGGTGAAACAGCCGCTGGAAATAATCAGTGACAAGGAGCAGAAAGAAAATCAGCGAACAGACTGGCTTCCTTTCCAGTCAGACACAAAAACCATGGCCTTTAGGAAAAGGAGCCACCGGGAGGCTGCCAGGGATGAGGGAATCGGGATCGTCAGAAAACCCACCCTATGGCTCAGAAAGAAATCCTGCACCAGAGGCGATAAAAACCAAACGTGACGGAAAAAAGCAAACTGACAGAAGGAAGTGGGAAAATTATCTCACAGGCTGCACGATTCATGCAGAAAGGTCTGAGGGACACGCTGGTAGAGAAACTGGGGACAGGCAAGAAGTACGACAGGGAAGCGCAGATACGCCTCGAGGTAGGAACAGGACTGAAATGGGGACCATAGCGCTCGGCAGAGCTGAGAGACCCCCAGCCCTCCGAGCAAAACCAGAAACAGAGATTCTTCCTTGAGACAGCTGCGAACTCCGAGGAGTGAAAACTCAAGAGCCCAGGACAGGCGACCCGCCGCGGACAGGCCCACGGTTCAGCCACCTCCAGGGCCCCTCCTCGGCTGAGTCTGGAGGGCCCGACTTGTGCAGAGCAGCTCATCGTCCTGAGCTTCAGCCTCACCACGCTCGTTTGTTTTTAGTGTGTGAACTCCCGGCAGGAAACTGCGCACTGTCATCAGTGGCAGACTCTGCAAGCATAGCCAGGATGGGTTTGGTCTTGAAGCACTTCCTCGGGCTAAGAAGGCTGCTCCCAGCCAGCAAAGGCCACACCCTCCCATGCAGTTTCTCGGAGAGACTTCCCGAAGCTCAAAAACGGTAGCCCCACAGCCTGGGCTGCAGAGCTGGGTCAGCCACGTCCAGGGCCAAGACGCTGTGCTGAGAAAAGACTTTGAAGAACAAGTCTTGGCCTTTTCCACAAACCTGAACAACCCAACGGGCTTGGAAAAGTTTCCATGTGAAGGAGTCTAAAGAATTGCATGGTACGACTTTAAAAGCCATAACAAAACCCACCAGGCTTCTTTCAGTGGGATAGACACACATCACTGGTGACAGAAAAGATATACTATCAAATGGCTCTAATATGCGGTCTGAAATTTAGGATGCAGATGCTATTGTTACGTCTGCTTAACCGGAATGGAAGAAGAGCTCAGCAGAAGAACAAAATGAAAAAAAAAAAAAAGTTGAAGGAAGCACTCACGTGGGCACAGCGGTTAGTGGCTGAGGTCTGCATCTTCACAGAAACACACACACACGAGTGCACATGTATACACACGCAGACAGGTACACACACGGACTTGAAGAGCACACTCTACAATGAGCACAGGTTATATAATCAAAAGGAAATTTATTTTCTCTCTGAAGAAGGAAGCTGGAGGGCACGGTGGGGGTCCCACCAGAACAGTCCCTGCTCCACCTGACCATCCTCCAGCCTACTAGGGCAGCACTGATACCCGCTCCCACAAGACAAATAAATGGTTTTGTGGCTTGAGAGGGGGTTGGTCTAGGGGAATCTGCCTCTCTGGAAACTGAGAGAGTGTGTGTGTGATTTCTTGTAAAATGCTTCCTAAGTTATTTGTTTGTGAGGGTGACGTCTAGTTGCATTCTGAGCCCCAGCTGTAAAGCTTTTACTTATTTTTTCTGGAAAGAAGAGAAAGACCTTGGGAAAGACGCTCCTGGGGAGCCTTGGCCCCCCCTCCCCCCAAGGAAGCACCTTGTTATTAACTCAGAACTCTTTATAGCTGGCCCAGAGGAAGTTTTTGGCTGTAAACTGTCATGCACAGCAGCCTTCGTTGAAAGGACCCCGAGAGTCTGAGACGCTGGTCCTGAGAACCAAGGAACGAAGATCCAGAAACCCTCACCCAGAAACGAAAGGGAAAAACCTAGGCGCTGACGGTCGAGGGGACCTCCGCACCTAGGCGCAGCCCTGCGCCCAACCTCTCGGCCAGCCTTGCGCGGAGCCTTGGGTGGGGGATCCCGAAAACCAGCCGTGCCTGCTGGGGAGAAGAAATGTCCCCGCGCACGGTGGAGAGCTAACATTCCCTTCTGCCGGGCTTTTCCCTCTTATTCGGCCGTGCCACGCCGTTTTTGTAGAGCCGAACTGAAATCGGAACTACAGTTGGCCGGAGGGACCAGGGAAACCCAGGCTTCCAGATGGGAAAAATCGACCCCCAAGCGTCAGCGCCAAGAGAGCTCCCCGCCTTGGGGGTCAGGGAGCTACCTAAGCTTCGCTCTCGAGCCAAGGTTTTGAAGAACCCCCGCCCCCGCGACTGCCTGATATTCACGCTTCTTCCCCCACCACCTCACACCACCCGCCTTATTCTAAGTACTCAGGCTGGAGCAGTCCCAGGCAGCAGCGATCACCTTCTTAATTTGTCCAAAAAGACACGCAAAGCCCCCTAAAGCCCGTGGCCCGTGAAGTCGGGTGAAGGTGACTCAGCAGGGTCCAGGTGCCGTGAGCACATGAGGTCATTTCAGTGTCTCCTTCCAGAAGGAAACTGTCCCCTCGGGCCAGCCCCTGGGCATTTCCTTGTTCCTAGACAACAAAGAAAAAGTGAGAAATGCGACGGAGTCGAAGCGCGGGGCTGTCCGACTCCCGGCCGGAGTTGGAGGGGGCTGGGACAGCGGGCGCGCGGGGTCGGCCGCGATCCTTCCCGCGGTGCCCCCACGGTTGTCCACGGCGGAACGAGGCTGGCCCCGCACCGGGCGGGGAAGGGTTAGCGCGGGGCGCAGATCCCCCTTGCCAAGGCGCGGGGTTGTTCTGAATCGGGCGCCCAACCGACACGAGGCTTCTTCCAGAAAGCCTGGAGGTGCGGTGCGCGCGGAGCAGACGCGGGGGACCGAGGCGGCGGCCACGCTGGGCTCTTTCGAGCCGCAGGCTAGCGAGTTCGCGGCGCGTAGTCCGCGTCCCCAAGAGGAGCGCCTGCTTCCTTCTTTGCTGGGCTCTAGCTTTAGAGGAATGTTATTGTCTGAAGAGGCCCCACTGAACTATTTCCTGCCCATTGTCACCTTTCCTGCGCTCTCCTCCCGGTCCTCGAGGAAGGTAATAAACCACCCGGGCCCTGCCACCCCGCCAGGCGCTCCGTCGCGGCCGCGCGAGGAGACGCGCCCGAAGCCTGCTCGCGGGGAGACCCTGGCCCTTCCCCTCCTGCTCCCACATTCCGCGAAAGCAAAGACCAAAACCCACAGAAGTCGAGCAGACTCTCAGGTTACACCCAGTGCACGCACACAACTCGCTATCAAAAGTCCTGCTTTTATGGGGGGAAGCGAGAAAACATCCTGAAGACGGGGGTGGGGGGGTGCGTTTTACTGATTTCAGTCTATTTCCCTCTCCGGGCGCGAGGTGGACTGTGGGCAGAGACTCAGAGCGCGCGATTTCCCTTTCCAGACCCGTGAGGGCTGCGGAGAACTGGGGGCGCCCGGTGGGCTGGTCCGTGGTCGAGGGTGTTGGTGGGGTCACCTGAAGCGCCGAGGAACGTGTCAGGCGGGACCGGGCTCGGTGGCAGCTAAG
>SJXQ01009640.1:324000-360548 GCA_006408695.1 Aepyceros melampus | reverse complement strand
GCTCAAGAGGGCCCTTCTTTCGTGTCCGCGTCGCTGCTGGCTCGACCGCGGAGGCCTCCAGGCCAGGGGCCTCGGGGCTGAATGTGGCTGCTACTGCTTGAGCCTCTTTACTTTGAGACTCTGGGCCCCGGTTTGCATATTTTGTGAACCCTGTAAGGTGATGATGCCGGGCCAGCCAGGCACAAGGATTACTAGCTTGATGAGACGCAAGTGTGTTTCTCCAAGTATGAGGCCAGGGTCAGTGGCGCCAGCATCAGCTGAAAACTCCCCAGACCCACAGAATCAGACGCTCTGGTGGTCCAGCACTTTGGTTTAACATGCCCCTAGGGGATACAGGCTTATCCCTGCCCGTAGGTGCAGGCTTGAGTGGTATGAACACTGGGCCAGACATGAAGACCCCTGGACCTAATTCCCTCTAACACCACAGATGTCCCAGACTTCATTTTGTCTGGCTCTGAAAGGAGGAAAAAAGCAAATGAGTGCCATAAAACAATTAAGCAATTAAAGCTGATTTGAAATGAAAGAAGCTTATTTGGAAAGGAAATAGCAGTCCAGCTAGAGGCTAGATCATATTTTAAATTTTGCCTTGTGTAAATGGTTTTCAAAGCCCTTTTAATTCTTAAGCGATAATCCTTTGCAGAAAAGACAGGTAAAAATTACATTGATTTTTCAGTATAATCAATTCTTAATCGTGTGACTGTAAGAGTCCATTTCTACAGCATAGCTATTGATCTAATGTTAAAGAAAAAGCCTGGGTGCTGGAATATATTCCAGTGTGTACGTGTGACAGTGGGTATCGGCCTTAGATGGCCAATTAAGCAGGTGCTGGTGCAGCTCCAGCTGTTGGTGGCGTTTCAGTATGTTTTGTCACTCCTGGAAGCCCCCATCAGTAATGACACTTTCTTTCATCTATAGCCTATTCCGACAGTTCCTCTGCATGTCTATCCATGCTCCAGCCCCATGACAACTGGTCCAGCCTCGGAATGCCTGCCCACACCAGCATGCTGCCCATGGGTCCGAACCTGGTCCTCCTGCGGGCTCCAGGTAACACACGTCTGGGCAGTGATCAAAGTGTCGTGGGGACGGGAGTGCCTGTGATGTCCTCCCATCCCATCCATTAGCCTGTATCCTGCTCTTCACTTACGGGTGACGGGTTGTTATTGGTAACTTGACCACTAGCCAGCTGTGTCCGGGACCCTGGGTTGCATGACTGCCGTGAATTCCTGCGTCAGCCTGTCCTCTGGGAGTTCAGTGGCGCTTTCAGGGTGGATGGAGCTGGAATCTCATGGAAGGGAGCAGGGACCCTCTCCTGACCCTCCTCTGCTGTTTACTGGTTCATGTGATGGACAAGCCTCCTGAGCCTTGCTTCTTCAAGAAAAGGGCACCAGATAACCCCAGCCTCAGCCCATCTTCACAGGCTTGTAGGTGTACAGGATTGTGGGGTCAGTAGGTGAATCTTGAAGACACGTTTCCAGAACCTCTTTTGACAGGCGCTATGAAATTAAGGAAATACATTTGTTGGATTCCTGTGGATATAGAATCAGTGTGTTTCTTCACATACTTGCTAGGTAACTTGAAAAGAATGATGACTATTTTATTATTAACTTGGAAATTGTATAGAGGGAGGTTAGCTTCAAAAAATCAAGCTGGTTGGTCAGCATATTATATTTCTTCGTAGGATTATCATAATAAAAACTAAAATGACAAAGCGAGAGCCCTTTCCATGATTTCTAAGGAGGAAATGAGTCAATGGTATTAAATGATTGAACAAGTTGGCTCATAGACTGGGAGCCCAGTCTATGGACAAGTCTGAGGACCTTGACCTCAAAAGCAGTACAGTTTCTGTGTGGGTGCTTGTTCAGTTGTGTCCGATTCTTTGCAACCCCGTGGACTGTACAGAATATCAGCATTTGCCTAAGATCTTAAGTCTTTATGTTTAGGGAGCAATTCCTTTGAAGTTGGAATCTAATGTCTACTCTTAAAAATAGAGCAAGCAGTACATAACCAGGAAGCCTTTCCAGGGCTCCGAGGTTGCCCGGAAGACGTGGTGAGTCAGGCGACCTGCAGGCTACAACGGGGTCCCCCTGAGGACGCCAGTGCATCTCGGAGCCGTGTTGCCTTTCATCTGTACAACGGGGAGAGGCCCCTGCCTCACTCCATCACGCCTGTTTGCAAGTCCAAGGGCATCTGAAGTGTAGGACCTGGCCTGGTCAACCGCATAGCCTGCCACAGCCTAAGCCCTCCTTGTTCATTTACGGAAGGATTGATTCTGCTAGAAGAGAGGGACATTTTCCAGAAGCAAAACGTCAGCCTGGTGTAGTGTTGGTCAGACCTGTGTTCTCAGACAGGGGAGGGCTAATGTCCGTTTCCAGTTCCTTCCTTCAGGGATGGGGAAGTAGAACTTTGAAGGTGGGCTCGGGGCCAGGCTCACCTGACGAAGTGGGTTAATGGGGGTTAATTGCTTCCAGGTCTGAGTCCTGGGGTGCTGACATGTGCTGACACGTGGTGCCCACAGGGAGTCACCGGAGGATGCCCTCCACCATCTGTGTTTGTCTCCCTCGAAGGAATGACTAGCTTTTTTTTAAAAAAAAGATTCGTTTATTTACTAATTCTTTTGGCTGTAGTAGGTCTTCACTCTGCATGGACTTTGTGGCAAGTGGGGGCTTCTTGTCACGATGCCCAGGCTTCTCGTTGCAGCGCCTGATTCTGTGGCTGAGCACGGGCTCCAGGGTGTGTGTGCTTCAGGAGCTGTGGCTCCGGGGCTCTCCAGAGCAAGGCTCAGTAGCTGTGGCTTGTGGGCTGATTGCTCTGGGGCACGTGGGATCTTCCCAGACCGGAGATTAAACCCGTGTCCCCTGCCCTGGCATGTTGATTCTTAACCAGGACCACCAGGGAAGTCCAGGAATTACTAGTCAACACAGACGCGTATGCACATCCTCTGTGCATCCGAGAGCTTGGATTCTCAGCTTGAGCACAAAGCTGGAGTCTTTGCAGCGGAAGCTAACAGCGCATGTCGAGGCGTTTTTAGGCGGCTCCTAATGATTTTGTTTCTTGTGGGCAGATGAGCGTGACCTCTATCCGTGTCTGAGTGTGACTTAATCACACAGAGGAAATGAGCCATTTGTGTCCCGGCCGTCTGGGGTGGGGTTGGTGGGGGTCTCTTTTCCCCTCCTGGAGCGCCTGCCCAGGTCTCTGACCCGTCTGTCTCCCCACTTTTCCGTTTCAGCCAGTACCCCAGCCTGTGGTCCGTGAGCAGCGGTGCCGTCGCCCCCGGCGCCCAGGCGGCGGGTGTGCCCAGCGGGCTGGGAGCCCAGTTCTTCCGAGGCTCCTCTGCCCACTCTGCCCCCCTGGCCCACCCGGTCTCAGCGTCCTCCTCGTCGGGGTCCCCACTGTACGAGGGGGCCGCCACGGCCACAGACGTTGCCGACAGCCAGTATGACGCCTCGGCCCAGGCCCGCCTCCTGGCCTCGTGGACGGCCGTGTCGCCCCCGTCCATGTGAGCCGGAGCCTGTGCCTGAGCGGAGGCCTGGCCTGCAGGTGTTTGAGCGGCAGTCTCACGGGGTGTGGGCAGGGGGTCAGGCCTGCTAACCTCCCTTCAAAGGAAAGAGGAAGAAGGTTCATGTTCTGTTATATATCAAGGGTCCCACCGCCAACGCTGTGCTTCATCCTCCATGGTGGCGGGGCCTCCTGAGTCCTTTCCATGCTGCGGGTGAATGCAGGTGTGGAAGCAAGGTGGGGGCCTCCCTCGCCAGGACCTGCAGCAGCAGTGACCCACCAGCATCCAGAAGCCACGTTTCTCTTACATACAGCCTGGAGATGCCTCCGGTGCCATCAGGCTTTGTAACTTCTCCGGTCATACTCTGGGCAGATAAAAAGCACGCTCCCAGTTCTCCTCCCTGTTGCTTTCCAGTAGCTTCCAGGTCCCTTTGGGACCCCTGTGCCCGGGGTCCTAGTCAGAGCCCAGCTGAGACAGAATCGAGCCACTCTTAGGGGACAGCAGATGGTCACTGAAACAACAGTGTCTGGCTCTGCCTGCTAGAATGTTTACTTTTGAGCATAGGTAGCTGATCTCTTGTACTGTTAAACCTCAACTGTTTATGTTTTTCTTTTGACAAACTAGCCAAAGACAATCAGCAGAAAGTATTTTCTGCAAAATAAAGGCAATGTGCAAAATTCGGTTGGTCTAGTTATTATTTAAAACCCTTCTTCTTTCTTTTTTTTTAAATTTTTATTTATTTATTTATTTATTTTTTTGGGGACAAACCGTGTTTATTATAGTCTAGGGTTTATAAAAAGAGATTGGAAAACACATGGAATTAGAAAAAACAATTTAAACAGCAAACACTGGTAAACACAGCACATCTGTGACTACAAGGCGGGGAAATCCAAGTGGAAGTCTGGCTAGGGTACATGGTTTGGGGCACGTACTCAATAGGAGGTCTTTCCAGTTGAGCACGAGAGCCCATGGATAGGAGCACAGCCAGTACTAACTCCTGTCAGGACGACCCGGTATCTGTGTCCAAGCCAAGCAAATCCAGTCCTGAGGAACCGGAGTATGTGTTCAGCAGAATGTGCCAATGCCCTCTGAAACAGAAGGTGGTCTAGCAGAAACTGTGGAGTCACAGCATTGTAATACGATGACGAGAGAAGGAAAGTAAAACAGGGAGTCACTAAGTATCACTTAAACTCACGTTGCCATGTTCAAGAAAGAAAAGGCAGGCAGGAGGAATCAGCATTTTCAAGAAGCCAGGTGTGCACACCCTGCTGATTCTCAACAGTAATGTCAGCATACCTTAGGAGGTTCAATTACTTGCAGGGTCTTTTATTCTAGAAAAGGACCTTTCTGCTCTCAGGTGGGTTATGGAAAGGAAGCTGACACCACACTGAGCTACCAGGCGTGCTTCCTGGCTTCCCTTGGAGGGAGATGTGGCCCTGGAGATTCAAATGCTGAGGATGCAATTTCTGTAGCTAGAGCAGCAATGCTGCAATGCAAAAGCAGATGGTGCAGCCTGAGTGTTTGGAAACCTCATTCACTAAAGAATCATGTTCCAGAGACATTGTTAGTCAAACTCAGCACAACTGTTGACTTGTTCTGCCCAACTTTCTATGAGAGGCTCTAACTCCTGTCTGAGCTTTGGTTTGAGAGGTTCATAGGAAATTCAGCTGGGGTGATAACATGATCATATCAATACTGTAAAACTGGGTTTATTTGGGGAAAAAAATAAAAAGATTTCTAGAAGAATAAGGTCACATCAGCACCTGCCAGAATAACTCCGGCCTACTTCCTCACCATCTAGAGGAGTCTCATTTAGGGTCATGGCCTAACCTGCAAGAGATGCGAAACACAAATCAAGTTTTTAACAATGCCTTAATCCCGAGAGATTAAACTGAGAGGCCACAGCATTTCCACCACCTAGAAGTTCAGGCGTCCAGTGTCTTTGAGCTTCAGGCAGAGAAGAAGAGGAGGAAAAGCCCACTAGACCCAGGTCTGGGGCAAAGGAAGATGCTTTGCTGTTTCCATTCCTCAGGAACAGTCATCTTTGCAATGGAATAATGTTGCAGCCCAGCAGTCCTTTTCCCGCCCAGCGTGTTGGCATGAGTCTAAGCTGGTGTTTCTCCCCTCTGCGCATCACTGTCACATTCAGGGGCTTCCCCTCACTGTGCTGGACCACACTGCTGATGTTCTGCAGTGACTGGAAGTTCTGGGTGTTCACAGAGCCAAACTCCAGAATCTCATCATCCACTTGCAGACTTGCGATGCTGGCGGGGGAGCCGGGGCTGACGCTGTTCACTTTGGCGAAGGCCTGAGCAGGGCTGAGGCCCTGGCTCTGGTCGCGGCTCAGGGCCTCCCTGTGGGCTTCGGCCAGGTCCCGGGCCTGCTTCTCCTTGTCGCGAGCATGCAGCTGGTGCAGGGCGTCTTCTACCTGCTTCATCACCGCCTTGTGGTCGTTCTGCAGGCAGACAATGTTGTGCCTTGCAGTTCGGACTTGGCACAGGTCCACATCTGCCCGGGGGTAGCCCTCGCAGTCCACCAGTGGCTCGTTCATCCCGATGCCTTTTCGGCTCTCCAGCACTTCATAATTGGCTTTGATCTGGGCCTCGATCTCCTCCTTGCGCCGTATCAGTTCCTGATGTCGCTGACAGTTACACCACTGGCCTCCGAGGATCCCCCGCTCTGACTCCCTGCCTTCTCCGACATTGTGCACGTCTACTCGGGACCTGAAACAGCCGGTTTCTCCCTTCTTCTTTCGGAATGAGACTTTGCTCGTGCTTACGACTGTCCTGGAGGAGCTTTTCAGTCTGTGATGGACTTTTAACATTTTCTCCAATCAGTGGCAGGACTGGAAGTGAAATGTTCATATATTTATTTACTCAATAGATAGACAACATTGCCACAAAAATGCAAATGATGTTAAATGATTTTCAAGAGAGCCAGCGCTGAGGGTTGAATGTGGATACTGACAGGATGTAGAACATAATGATGCCACGAAGATTAATGGGATGTTTACTCCATTCAAGCAAAAATACATGGAGTGAACTGGCAAAAGGTTACAGCTTATAGGGGTCAAGTGTAGCCACCACAGTCGTTGGAACAATAAGGCATTTGCTAGTATCTTCCCTGCTAGTAAGGTTTCCCAGCAGTGAGTCAGAACCACACCTGCGCTAGGTCGGGGCAATTTCTCCACCTAGTGGCAGAAGCCTTACTTTAATCCTGGTTGTTCAAGCTCGATACTCTGAACCTCCTGTGTGTGTGAGTGTGAACCTAGAGCTGAAGTGGAAAGGACCGCACCTTTGGTGTGTCTGTGCCTGCTTTCCAGCCGGGCCATGCTTCTTGCAAACTATTTGCCACTTGAAAGTTTTTCTTGGTTTTACTCCTGTGTGTGTGTTAGTTGCTCGGTTATGTCCGACTCTCTGTGACCCCATGGACAGTAGCCGCCAGGCATCTCTGTCCATGGGATTCTCCAGGCAAGAATACTGGAGTGGGTTGCCATTCCCTTCGTCAGGGGATCTTTCCTGCCCAGGGTTTGAACCCAGGTCTCCTGCATTGCAGGCAGATTCTTTGCTATCTGAGCCACCAGGGAAGTTTTAACGCAACTCCTGTAGAAATACCCTAGATGAGAAGATCTGATATTATATAAAGATATAAAGGGCCTCCCTGGTAGCTCAGCTGGTGAGAATCTGCCCGCAGTGGAGGAGACCTGGAGTCAATTCTTGGGTCGAGAAGATCCCCTGGAGAAGGAAATAGCAATGCACTCACATATTCCTGCCTGGAAAATCTCATGGACAGAGGAGCCTGGCAGGCTATGGTCCATGGCACCCCAAGAGTCGGACACGACTTAGTGACTAAACCACTGAAGATATAGAAGTATTGGAAGGATATTTTAAAATAAGCCACTGCCCAAGCAGGGCTGGGAAGTGAACTGGCCCCAGACGTGAGGTCCGCAGGAGAAGAGTGAGGCGAGGAAGGAGGTGGCGGGATGGGTCGTGATGGGGTTCCCGGAACACCTCACCTGACTGCTGTCCGCAGGCCGGGGCTGTCCCCAGCACCTGCCCCTTCCCAGGCCTTCGGGAGTGTTCGTGAGCGATGGCCGAGCTGCCGGGGAGCGGAGCATGTGTCCAGGGAGACTCGATGCTCTGGGTCGCTGGGGAGCACCGCCAGGAACAGGGCCCTGCCCCCACTGGGGGCTGCAGGGAGACGGGGCCTCCACTCTGGGCTTTGATGTGTTGGAGTTTCTGAAGGTGATCCAGAGAGCAAATTCAAGGAGTTAATATTTTAATAAATCCAATAGCATCCTTCTGGCTCTGTAGCCGGGCAGTGGCAGCCAAAAAGAGCAAGGAGCCGGCAAGTTTGGTACAAAAGACCTGGATAGGACTGTTCATTCTCGTCCCTTGCTGTGGGAACCTCAGGAAAGTTAGCTATGCTTCTAGAAGTTGAAGTTCCTTATCTGTCCAGATGCAGAAAGAAAAGACCCGGTGCTGTCAAAACGAATCTGTGGACCTCCCTGCCCAGTCCAGTGGTTAAGTACTTTCACTCCAGGGGACGTGGGTTCAATCCCTGGTCCAGGAACTAAGATCCCCAAAGTGAAAGGACATAGAAATAAAGTCAAAATGCATCTGTTTTACCCAGAACACACAATTTTGGGGAGCACAGTCTGTCCCACTGGCCAATTGAAAATGCTGTGGACTCTATCAGGAAGAAGACACCTAACCTAGAAGACGTCAGGAAGTTTGATCAACAGTATACCAAGAGAAGGGACTGCGTCACACAGGAAGAAAGAGGCCCCCAGGAAAGGAGACGTAAGGGCCTGTGAAGAGGGCTTGGCTCTGCGGGGAGGGGAGCTGCTTCTGAGCCCGGCTGGGCTGAGACAGCCGAAGACGGTCACAGACAGGAGAGGACCGCTCGCCCCGCTTCCCTCCTGCCCTGCATTGGAACCTGTAATTGCTGTCCACCTCTGTTGGACAGAGGACCTCTGTTAGCGAACATTCCTCTTAAAATCTGGCTCTAAAACCAAGAGGGAGAAGGCAGTGCAATCACAAAGATATTAATACGAATAGTAAAGTGAAGTCACTCAGTCGTGTCTGACTCTCAGCGACCCCATGGACCGTAGCCCACCAGACTCCTCCGTCCATGGGGTTTTCCAGGCAGGAGCACCGGAGTGGGTTGTCATTTCCTCCCTGAGAAAACTGTAAATAGCGGTAAAGCAAAACAAAACCTGCAGCGGGACCCTTCCACACGGGAAGACAAGATGTCCCAGGTGAGGGGTGCCGGGGGCCGGGACATGGGGGACTCCCAGGGCACAGGGACTGCAAAGGCATGTCCGTGGCCGTGTTCACAGCAGAGCCTCCTGCCCCGGGGAAAGCTGGAGGGGACTCCTGCTTCCGGATCCTCAGTCCCGGCTTCCTTGCTCCTAAAGCCGCTCTGTTTGAGAAGGGCCTCGCAGTGGAGTTCCCCTTCCCAGCCCCATCCCTATTGCCCTTTTTCCACTTGAAAGAAAGGTTTACTGCTGACTCACCCAGCTCTTCATTGACTCAGGTGTAAAAACCTCCGGACATCAAACGGCAAGACAATTGTTCTACCCTCAGGCCTCATAAAGGCCCCCAGATTCTCCTCCCCAACAGACCCCGTGAAGAATCCGCAGGGTAGGGGCGCTGGCTTCCCACACCCAAGCGCACGTTACCTGCTTCCAGCCGGCCTGGGGTAGCTCGCCCATCTGACTCACAGTTTATAAACTCTAAAGAAATTTGCTATTATTACTTTTTATTCTGCTGGGCCTTGTAGCATGCCGGAACTTAGTTCCCCGACAGGGATCGCAAGCCCGTGCCCGCTGCAGTGGAAGGGAAGGTCGTGACTACTGGACCTCCAGGGAAGCCTCCTGACTCCCAGTTTTAAATTCTCCGGAGACGATACCTGTGTAGTTTGGGTTGCTTAGTATGTGCCTGTTAGTGTTCTCAGAGGCTTCCCTCATAGTTCAGTTGGTAAAAGAAGCTGCCTGCAATGCAGGACACCCGGGTTTGATTCCTGGGTCGGGAAGATCCTCTGGAGAAGTCATTCAATTGTGTCGGACTCTTTGCGACCCCATGGATTGCAGCCCAGCAGACTCCTCTGTCCATGGGATTCTCCAGGCAAGAATACTACAGTAGCTCGCCCATCTGACTCGCAGTTTATAAACTCTAAAGAAATTTGCTATTATTACTTTTTATTCTGCTGGGCCTTGTAGCATGCCGGAACTTAGTTCCCCGACAGGAATCGTAAGCCCGTGCCCGCTGCAGTGGAAGGGAAGGTCGTGACTACTGGACCTCCAGGGAAGCCTCCTGACTCCCAGTTTTAAATTCTCCGGAGACGATAGCTGTGCAGTTTGGGTTGCTTAGTATGTGCCTGTTAGTGTTCTCAGAGGCTTCCCTCATAGTTCAGTTGGTAAAAGAAGCTGCCTGCAATGCAGGACACCCGGGTTTGATTCCTGGGTCGGGAAGATCCTCTGGAGAAGTCATTCAATTGTGTCGGACTCTTTGCGACCCCATGGATTGCAGCCCAGCAGACTCCTCTGTCCATGGGATTCTCCAGGCAAGAATACTACAGTGGGTTGTCATTTCCTCCTCCAAGAGTCGGATGCGACTTATCAACGAAACCATCACCAACACTGTTCTAAGTACATTGCCTGTGTCTCTGACCTCTTATGAAGCCTCTCCTCATTTCATAGAAAAGCAGGTGGAGAGCAGAGGCGTGCAATGGCCTGTCCCAGGTCACATAGATGGTGGGTGGAAGGGTGGGAGATGCAGCCAGGGGATCTGCGTGCAGAGCCCCCACTTGCTACCTGTGTGCTTGGCAGACAAAACAGGTTGGGCGGCTTCCCTGGTGCAGCCACGTGGGAGGCTGAGGGAAGCACGGAGTGTCTGCGGTGGTTCCAGGAGGAGCTCTGTTGCTCTGTTAGAATATCGAGGCATCTGATAACGGTACGACCATATCCAGTGGTTCAGTTCAGTTCAGTCGCGCAGTTGTGTCCGACTCTTTGCGACCCCATGAATCGCAGCACGCCAGGCCTCCCTGTCCATCACCAACTCCCGGAGTTCACTCAGACTCACGTCCATTGAGTCTGTGATGCCATCCAGCCATCTCATCCTCGGTCGTCCCTTTCTCCTCCTGCCCCCAATCCCTCCCAGCATCAGGGTTTTTCCAATGAGTCAACTCTTCGCATAAGGTGCCCAAAGTACTGGAGCTTCAGTTTTAGCATCATTCCTTCCAAAGAAATCCCAGGGTTGATCTCCTTCAGAATGGACTGGTTGGATCTCCTTGTTTTCTCCTCCTGCCCCCAATCCCTCCCAGCATCAGGGTCTTTTCCAATGAGTCAACTCTTCGCATAAGGTGCCCAAAGTACTGGAGCTTCAGTTTTAGCATCATTCCTTCCAAAGAAATCCCAGGGTTGATCTCCTTCAGAATGGACTGTTGGATCTCCTTGCAGTCCAAGGGACTCTCAAGAGTCTTCTCCAACACCCCACCTCAGAGGGACCTGCAGCTGGCTGGATGCTGGGGTGAGGAGGGGGCTTGAGGAAGGTGTGCTTTCTACATTGGTTTAAAACTAACTGGCCATGCAAGCGTGAGTCTATTCCTGAGTATTTCATTCCATTGATCTGTCTTCCTATCTTTATTTCAGTCTTGCTTTATAATGCTTGAATTTAAGGAATGAAAGCTCTCCAACTTTACCCTTCTTGATCACTTTAAATATATGTTGCTGCTGCTGTTGAGTCAATAAGTCGTGTCTGACTCTTTGTGACCATATGGACTGTAGCCCACTAGATTCTCCTGTCCAGGGGATTTCCCAGGCAAGAGTACTGGAGTGGGTTGCCATTTCCTTCCCCAGGGAATCTTCCCAACCCAGGGATCAAAGCCATGTCTCCTGCACTGGTAGTTGGATTCTTTACCACTGAGCCACCTGGGAAGTCTATAATAAGCTTATGCCCCCAGATTGTTATTATTTTTGGTTTAAATGATCAGTGTATGATGTGATATTTACCCTTTCTGGTAATCTGCATTATTTCCTTCAGATTTGGAGTTCCATCTGGGAAAATTCTATTAGTATTTCTCATAGGATGGGTTTGCTGGAGATGAATCCGTTCAGGTTTTGTCAGTGACCATCTTTATTTCACTTTCAACTTTGAATACTATTTTTACCAGGAAGAGGATTCTCGCTTGCTGGCTTGTTTATATCCTGCGTGTGCTTCTCGGCCGTTCCCTAGCCGTCTGACCGCCACAGTCTCTGGTGAGAAGTCAGATGCCTCTCACCGCACCGTCACACATTGTGCTGTGTGTTTTTCATTGCACACTGCTTTCCCCTGGTGTTTTTAAGATCTGTCGTTTATTTTTGTTCTCAGCAGTTTTACTATGATGCTCCTAAATTTATTTATTTGTGTATTTTTTGCAGTAATCCTGCGTGGAGTTTGCTGAGAATGTTGTATCTGTGAGTTAGTGTTTTTCACCAGTTTGGGAATGTTCTAATTGAGTCTTGACAGGTTTTCTCTGTGGCATTATATCTCTCCTTTTCCTCTAGGACTCCAGTCATTTGCTTGTTTGATGTTTGACTTTTGGATCTTGTCCCACAAATTTTGTGGGCTCCTGACTGATTTTGCCTCTACTTTTCCCCCCCTTTTTATTCAGTTTGGACTCTTCATTGATCTGTCTTCAATTCACTGTGTCTTAAATGTATCAGTGTGTGTACATGCTCGATTGCTCAGTCATGTCTGACTCTTTGCGACCCTATGAACTGTAGCCCATCAGGCTCCTCTGTCCATGGGATTCTCCAGGCAAGAACACTGAAGTGGATTGCCATTTCCTCCTTCAGCGAATCTTCCCGACCCAGCGACAGAACCCACGTCTCCTGCATTGGCGGGTGGACTGGGCCCCCTGGGAGGCCTATCTAAGGATTTGTTTATTACGAGTAAGTTTTGTTTCTAACATCTAGCATTCGAGAAATTGGTCCTAACTTCTAGTGTTCTAGCTGCTGAATTTAGCTGTCTCTTTACACAAGCTATCTTTTTCTTTAAAAAAACCTTTTACTTTGTATTGCGTTGTAGCCGATGAACAAACAGTGTTGTGATGGTTTCGGGTGAATGTGAACAGTGAAGGGACTAAGCCATATGTATGTATCCGTTTTCCCCCAAACTCTCCTCACGTGCAGGCTGCCGTATAACACTGCGCAGAGTTCCCTGTGTACACACGCAATCTTTTCCCACAGTACATGCTCACATTTTCAACATAGCCATTTTAAAGTCTCTCTTTAAAACTATTTAAAACTGAACTTACTGATGATCCCTTTTTTAAAACATGAGTCTCTTTTCCTACTGTTTCATGTCTTGTAATTTTTGATTTTCTGCTGGTATTTTTGAGAAAAGAAAGTAGAGACTAAAGTGGATGATCAGCGATCAGTGCAAAGAAACAGAGGAAAAGAACAGAGTGGGAAAGACGAGAGATCTCTTCAAGAAAATCAGAGATACCACGGGAACATTTCATGCAAAGATGGGCTCGAGAAAGGACAGACATGGTATGGACCTAACAGAAGCAGAAGATACTAAGAAGAGGTGGCAAGAATACACAGAAGAACTGTACACAAAAGATCTTCATGACCCAGATGATCACGATAGTGTGATCACTCATCTAGAGCCAGACATCCTAGAATGCAAAGTCAAGTGGGCCTTAGGAAGCATCACTATGAACAAAGCTAGTGGAGGTGATGGAATTCCAGTTGAGCTATTCCAAATCCTGAAAGATGATGCTGTGAAAGTGCTGCACTCAATATGCCAGCAAATTTGGAAAACTCAGCAGTGGCCACAGGACTGGAAAAGGTCAGTTTTCATTCCAATCCCAGAGAAAGGCAATGCCAAAGAATGCTCAGACTACCGCACAATTGCACTCATTTCACATGCTAGTAAAGTAATGCTCAAAATTCTCCAAGCCAAGCTTCAACAATACATGAACCATGAACTTCCAGATGTTCAAGCTGGTTTTAGAAAAGGCAGAGGAACCAGAGATCAAATTGCCAACATCTGTTGGATCATCGAAAAAGCAAGAGAGTTCCAGAAAAACATCTATTTCTGCTTTCTTGACTATGCCAAAGCCTTTGACTGTGTGAATCACAATAAACTGTGGAAAATTCTTTAAGAGACGGGAATACCAGACCACCTGACCTGCCTCTTGAGAAACCTGTATGCAGGTCAGGAAGCAACAGTTAGAACTGGACATGGAACAACAGACTAGTTCCAAATAGGAAAAGGAGTATGTCAAGGCTGTATATTGACACCCTGCTTATTTAACCTATATGCAGAGTACATCATGAGAAATGCTGGACTGGAAGAAGCACAAGCTGGAATCAAGATTGCTGGGAGAAATATCAATAACCTCAGATATGCAATAACACCACCCTTATGGCAGAAAAGAACTAAAGAGCCTCCTGATGAAGGTGAAAGAGGACAGTAAAAAGTTGGCTTAAAGCTCAACATTCAGAAAACTAAGATCATGGCATCCGGTCCCATTACTTCATGGCAAGTAGATGGGGAAACAGTGGCTGGCTTTATTTTTGGGGGCTCCAAAATCACTCTAGATGGTGATTGCAGCCATGAAATTAAAAGACACTTGATCCTTGGAAGAAACGTTATGAGCAACCTAGATAGCATATTCAAAAGCAGAGACATTACTTTGCCAACAAAGGTCCATCTAGTCAAGCCTATGGTTTTTCCAGTAGTCATGTATGGATGTGAGAATTGGACTATAAAGAAAGCTGAGCACCGAAGAATTGATGCTTTTGAACTGTGGTGTTAAAGAAGACTCTTGAGAGTCCCTTGGACTGCAAAGAGATCCAACCAGTCCATCCTAAAGGAGATCAGTCCTCGGTGTTCATTGGAAGGACCGATGTTGAAGCTGAAACTCCAATACTTGGGCCACCTGATGTGAAGAACTGACTTGATGGAAAAGACCCTGATGCTGGGAGATTGAGGGCAGGAAGAGAAGGGGATAACAGAGGATAAGATGGTTGGATGGCATCACCGACTCAATGGACATGAGTTTGGGTGGACTCCGGAAGTTGGTGATTGACAGGGAGGCCTGGCGTGCTGCAGTCCATGGGGTTTCAAAGAGTGGGACACAACTGAGCGACTGAACTGAACTGAACTGAAAGTAGATGATATTTACCTATGGACAGAGGCAAGCTCTGTTCTGTTGGTCTGAGGTGAGGATGTCAGTCTGATCTGCAGTTCAGGGCTGTCTGAGGTTTGCTGCTGTTTCTGTGTGATTCAGTTTGCTGCTGTTTCTGTGTGATTCAGTTCGCTGCTGGCTTATGTGTTTTGGTGGATGGGATTTGAACATGGGTGTGGTTCCAGCTGTTTCACATCTGAGCTGTTGCCCTGCCCTCTCTAAACACTCAGAACACCTAAGATGAATGCTCACAGCTATCTGTGCCCCTCCGGACTTCAGAAAGGGATTCCTTGTACCTGGGTGAGGCCCCATGCACCTGACTGAGCTCCCTTTGAGCTCTTGTTCTCTGATCAGCTTTTGTTCTCAGCACCCAGCGAAGTGCTCACTGGAGACCTGGGGAGAATGGTTGATGGTTTGGTGCAGAAAGGATCTGAGACTTGGGCTCCCAGGATTCTATCCAGCTCACGTGCAGATGTAGAAACTTTGTCTATTTCTTCCTAGCCTCATCCGTGGTAGGTTCAGCCTGGCCTTACCATTCTGCTATGGACAAGTGCATTCTTGGGCGTCTTCCCTCCTACGGACAGCTCGTCATTTTCTTGTGTGTCTTTGTGTCCTCAGAATTCTAAACAAGTGCTATCATTTTGTAGCTTATCTCCTTTTCCTTGTTAAGTTAAAATCAATGGTCTCAGACTTTTTTTTTAAATTTAAACCAGAGTAAAAAACCCCTCTGATGTGTTACTCATCTACAAAATGCTTTCCATTTGCTTTCCTCTGATCCCCCCTGCCTTGATTTAAATGTTTAGACATTGAGCTGTTTAGTTTTTTCATTGCTCATCTTTACATAAAATGAGGTGTTTTTTTTTTTTTTCCTGGCCAGCTTTCAAAAGGAGAGGGTAGGACCATGCTTTCTGTCCATGTGCAGCTGTGTATGACTCTGTGACCCCGTGTACAGTAGCCCTAGGGGCTCGTCTGTTCGTGGAATTTTCCAGGCAAGAAAACTGGAATGGATTGCCATTTCCTACTCCAGGAGATCTCCTGACCCAAGGATTGAACATCTCCAAGTTGCCATCTCTGGCTGAAATCAGAAGCCTCTCACTGGAGCTGCCCCCGCCCAGAGGCTCCCATGGTTGCCCTGGGGTGTTTGCAGTGGCAGAAGTGAAATGCGGCTGGCATATCGGGGAGAGCGTGCCCTCTCAGTTTTGTATTTCACTCTGCGAGAAAAGCTCCCCCAAATTTGTTTGTCCTTTGGGGATTGATAGAATTTTTAGTAAATTTTTTTTTCCCAATTTGAAAAACTCTTACATCTGTCTTCTGCCCAAGGTACAGACACTGGGAGGGAGAGAAACAGGCACTGAACATGTGCTGTGCTCAGCTGCTCAGTCGTGTCCAACTCTTTGTGACCCCGTTGACTGTCGGTTCAGCTCAGTTCAGTTCAGTTCAGTCACTCAGTCGTGTCCAACTCTTTGCAACCCCATGAATCGCAGCATGCCAGGCCTCCCTGTCCATCACCAACTCCCAGAGTTCACTCAGACTCACTTCCATTGAGTCGGTGATGCCATCCAGCCATCTCATCCTCTGTCGTCCCCTTCTCTCACCTGCAATCTTTCCCAGCTTCAGGGTCTTTTCAAATGAGTCAGGTCTTCACATCAGGTGGCCAAAGTACTGGAGTTTCAGCTTTAGCATCAGTCCCTCCAAAGAAATCCCAGGGTTGATCTCCTTCAGAATGGACTGGTTGGATCTCCTTGCAGTCCAAGGGACTCTCAAGAGTCTTCTCCAACACCACAGTTCAAAAGCATCAATTCTTCTGTGCTCACCTTTCTTCACAGTCCAACTCTCACATCCATACATGACCACAGGCAAAAGCATAGCCTTGACTAGACGGACCTTAGTTGGCAGAGTAATGTCTCTGGTTTTGAATATGCTCTCTAGGTTGCTCATAACTTTTCTTCCAAGGAGTAAGTGTCTTTTAATTTAATGGCTGCAGTCACCATCTGCAGTGATTTTGGAGCCCCCCAAAAATAAAGGCTGCCATTGACTGTAGCCTGGACTAAATCTGTCCATGGATTTCCCAGGCAAGAATATTGGAGTGGGTTGCCATTTCCTTTTCCAAGGGGTCTTCCTGACCCAGGGATGGAACCCAAGTCTCCTGTGTGTCCTGTGTTGCAGGTAGATTCTTTACTGCTGAGCCACCTGGGAAGCCCCCACTGTAATACACAGAGACAGTTAACACTGTGTCTCTGGGTCAAGCCCCTCACACCCGGCTCTTCGGCCAGCATGGAAATTTCTTCCTGCAGGTCCTTGGCTACACAGGTGCAGATACACATGCTTGCAGTCAGATACAGTTTATCATCTCAGTCCTGAGCCCCTCAGCACTATCGCTCTGAAATCTAGGGAAGCACTCTGCAGGTAGGGAGCACCTCGATATGCCCGTCACTCTAGATTCTTCTCTGTAGCCCATCAACACTCTAAGTCCACATGGCTCAAGGGATATTGCTACTTGATTTAATATATAAGGGATCTGAAGCTCTGATTAGAATTTATTTATATTCAAGACTGACATGAGTTTTGCAAAAAGCACAAACCTCCAGTAGTCCCGGGTAAAGCTGGGACCTTCTTGACAGCACATAATGAGAAGCTGGAGAGGAAATCCGGGATTTACAGTGCGGCTTCATGTTGCTCACAGGAGCCCAAATTCTTTTCTCTGCTCCACCATCTCTGCCACCTTAAACTTGACCCTTCTGTTGACACCTTTCTGAGGGTCTGCTCCATTTCCAGGCCCCCAGCCATGTTTCAGGCAGGAAGAAAGAGAGAAGGAAAAACATCCCTTACCCGTTATCTGAGTTTCATTCCCAAAACTATCCTGAGGCTGCTTCTTCTTAGGAGGCTGAGAGAAGCTCTAGAAATCGCTTCTATAACCTCTGTAGTAGTGGCAGGCAAGGAAGGAGGGCTGAGTAGTGAGCAAATGTGCAGAAAACTCAAGTTTCCCTAGGATAACTTGACCCTTCTGTTGACACCTTTCTGAGGGTCTGCTCCATTTCCAGGCCCCCAGCCATGTTTCAGGCAGGAAGAAAGAGAGAAGGAAAAACATCCCTTACCCGTTATCTGAGTTTATTCCCAAAACTATCCTGAGGCTGCTTCTTCTAAGGAGGCTGAGAGAAGCTCTAGAAATCGCTTCTATAACCTCTGTAGTAGTGGCAGGCAAGGAAGGAGGGCTGAGTAGTGAGCAAATGTGCAGAAAACTCAAGTTTCCCTAGGAAATGGAGCTTCCAATGCGACACCAGTGATGGTGGCGGCCAAGCGGGTATTTGTCAGGGTCCTTCCTGAATAACACCATTATCAATACGTTTGTCCGTGTGCCTGCTCAGATGGTACCATGTATTATACCTTCATTCTCATCCCTTTTCGGGCTTTGAACTTAACTCTGATTTTCTGGAGGCGAGAATTCTGCCTTATTTTCTACTTAGTAATGTTGCTTAGTAACATGTTAGAAGACAGACAAAATATGGTTCGAAAAATTACGTGAGGTGTAGAACAGATTTCTTTCATGACCTTGCTCTGCAGATAATTCCCTCCAGCCCAGAAAGGGCTGCCAGGGTATTTTTGACTAAGTCATATTCTTTTAAGCAGCTTCCTGCAGTCCATGGGGTCACAGAGTTGGACACTTCTTAGCAACTAAATAACCCAGAATGTGGATGTACCATTTCTATGGTGATATTTGGACATGCCACTTTCTCGTCAAAGGTCAAGATTTTGTTAAAATCATTTTTGTTGATTCATCGGACATAGGCAAGAGCAGACTCAGTGCTCTGACCTCTCTCTGGTGGGAATCAGGGCTTCACTGAGGCCAGCAAACACAGGGGCCCCGGCCATGCGGGCTTGCTCTCAACTGCAGGCAGCATCTCCACCCAGGCTTTTTGTGTGAGCTCTGTTCTTAGCAGCCCGGTGTGGAAACGAAGGCCATTCCTCACCTCTGTAGGAGAATTTTCTCATCAGGAAAAACACACAGTTCAGACAGTGTTGAGGAAAATTCCTCTGGTCCCAGGGACTGATGGACGGCGGACTGGAACCCAGCAGGCAGTGTGTTCCGACTCAGCAGTACGTGTTTTTGAAGAAAGTATTTCAGAGCTTCTAAAAGCTCGTTTTTGGACACAGATAATTGGCTGTGGTTGAACCATGACTGACATTTGACTTTTATAAAGTGTCTCTTATTAAAAACAGTTGGCAATCATGAAACTTGTTTTAACACTTAACTTTCATTTTAGGGAAAATATTTTGAGGAAATTGCATACCCTCAAAACATCTCTAAAGAGCAATGTTTTGTGAACTAAGGATGTTTCTGAGATGTTTTTATAAATGATTGCTAGTCAATATACTGAAGGGAAATTAAATAAAGAGCACACTTAAATTATTTTAGAATTAGAAATAACTTAGTTTTGTCATTTTCAAAAGAATGTCATCTTGAGAGTATTTAAAAGCATAAATTAATTGCATCTGAAGAAGCTTGTGTTAGAAACATCGCAGGTGCTCATGAAATAGGAGCTTTTTGTTGCAGTTGTTAGTTTACTGCACTATCAGAAATAAATGGTTTTGGTCCTTAATTCTGTGCTTCCATTTTTGGTTTAGGAAATGTGTCCACTGTATCTGTGTAAATTTTGCAAAGAACTATATCAGCATAACGGCCTTGGTTACTGTTAGTTCCTCAGTCATGTCTGACTCTTTGAGACCCCACGGACTGTAGTCCACCAGGCTCCTCGATCCATGGGATTCTCCAGGCAAGATTACTGGAGTGGGGTGCCATGCCCTTCTCTGCGGAGTCTTCCTGACCCAGGGATAGAACCCAGGTCTCCTGCATTGCAGGCAGATGCTTTACTGTCTGAGCCACCAGGGAGGCCCATGATGGTCTCAGCTGTAACTAACAGTCTCATGCAGAAGAACGCTAAGTTTAGGAAGGTAAACTCTGTTTTTAGTAGTCACTCCCCTCGTGTCTTCCATCTTGATCAGAATTTGTTTCTTTGCATAACGTGGGCAGCCTCCCCTTCTGTGCTGTCAGAGCATCTCTTCCACACCTTCACTTTCTCTTTCTATTACAGATATTGGCCCTTCAAAAAATTGGATGGGACCTTGAAAAAACGTGATCCTCATAGCTCGTGTCCACAGACTCGCTTACTCTGTGCCAGGGATTATACCCAGCAGCGTGTTCTCAGCCTGCCTCCGCAGCAGCCCACTGGGGGAGCACTGTTCCTACACGCAGTTTAGCAGGAGAAGCATGCAACCTCTACAGTACAGCCTGCTTGCCAGTTCCAGATGTGAACGTCAGAAAATCAGAGAGGGCAAAGGAAATCCACAGGCCAGTCTTAGGCTGGACAGGGAAGAGCCCTCCCATGCGATCTGTCCCCACAGTGGGTGCACAGGCGGCAGCGGGCACATAACCCTGTGCTTCTAGTCTGACCATTTCTTGGAGTTTTCAGACACTTGTCCAAGTTGCCATAATTAGTGGAATCTGGGAGTGAAACCCAGGTGTGTGTCGGTCTCTAAAGCCTGTGATCCTTCCATGACTTCCTGCCTGGCATGTTTGCAGGGACAAGATAGCTCCCCTGTGATGTGGCCCCTCTTACCTCGGGTGACTGAATTAAAACTAGGTTACTAGGTTAGCCATTTTAAAAGCATCCTACTGTGCTGCACAGGGAACTCTGCTGTTACGTGGCAGCCTGGACGGGCGGTGCTTCTGGGGGAGAATGGGTACATGCGTGTGTGTGGCCGAGTCCCTTTGCTGTCCACCCGAGACCATCACAACACTGTTCATTTGACTGTACTCCAGTATAAAATAAAAAGATTTTTAAAAGTCATTCTGCATTATTTTCAAATAGCATAGCTCTTTATAGTATGACAGTGTATGTTTCAAACAGGATGACACAGCTCAATTGCTCAAAAAATTTCTTATGCCCCTAAGTTTAAGGTATTATTCTGAAAATTGTTTGGCTTATTTCTTCATCATGCTGACTTAAGGCCATGGATAATGCGTCTGAAGACAATTTCTAGTGCATAACACTGAATTTCACGGAAAAGATTTAAAATCTCCTGAAGATGTGATGGAGCCATATTCACTGAGATGGGTTTCCAGCTTCCTGGAGGTGAGGTCACAGCGACTTTGGCTGCTGCTTTCCATGTGTTCTCAGGCGGGGTGATGAGCACAGCCAAGCAGCTGCACCCCAGGTTACCCTCTGTGGATGGCGAGGTGGCCGGCACCTAATGGCTGCTCTCTAATGGGAACTTGGGTGGATCTGAAATTCTCCCGGGACAGGCCTGGCACTGGTCTGCGTACGTTGCTTCATGTCCTGGTGGCGACTCATGAAAAAGTTTCTGATGGAATTCTTAGGAAGAAAATGTGTTGAGTTAGAACTCTTCAGAATGAGTTTTTCGTTTTTTTCCAAAACACCTCCTGGGTGCTGTACTGTTTAATTAGATGTGACTGGCAGTGTGGAGTCTTCTTTCTGGGTGTGGTGGGTGGCCGCGGACCAAGCATGTCTAAGGGAGTGGAGTGATATATGACTCGGCTTATTGCGGCCCCGGCGGTGAGAACATTCCCTCCAGAGCAGACAAACAGAAGCTGTGTGTGCTCTTGAACACTTGGTCTTCGCGCGGGTAAACAGATCTGGCCACAGGGCTCCTCAGACAAATAGCTGACTTGGCAACTTGCAAAGGCAACTGTGCATGGGTGCGTAGGGCCCCTGTTCTCAATGCTTTACCTGGTTGAAGGAAAGCCTCACAACTGGAAAGCTGTGAAAAGTGAAGATGGAGACACAGTGGGAGGGACATGAGCTGGGGCCCCTGGGAGAGAGGATGCTGGCCGGCATCCCTGGGCTGAGGCTTGCACTTCGCCTGATGTTTGGTCCTAAGAACAAACGTCGAGTTCTGTAACACTGCCCTCAATATCTCATAGATTTTAATGTATTCAGGAGAAGCCAGAGAGCAGAGCTGTTGTGGACATGGGTGGCTGTAGCTGGCCGGGATTGAGTCCATGCTTATCTGACTCCAAGGCTGATGGTTTTCTGTGACTCCAGGCAGTCTCTCCTGCACGTACAGAGCACAGTGGCGGATAAAGAGGCACCAATATGAAGCTCTCCGTGTAGTGGGGTGGGCATGGTGGCTTCAGCGACTGTAACGCTGAGATGCGCTGCTCACTGCCCTCTGCCCTCTGCACAGCACCCCCCCCTGCTGGCCTTCCGGCCCTGCCGGCTCTCCCACAACCACTCCCCACCTAGACTGTCTCCTTCAGAACTTCCTCCCGCCCTCCCCCATCACCACAACTGTAATTTGACTTCCTCACTTTACCTCCTATGTAAACATTTTTTTTCCCTTAAGTAAAAATACTAGGATCAGAAACTCTTGACCTGTGTATCCACTTGCAGAAATATTTCATTTCATCACCTAGTTTTAAAAATAATTTGAATTTAGATGCCTTTTCCAGATAGGTCCCATCAATACTGGTTGTGCAGTTCTTGTTTAACTAGCTGACTGTATCTTCCTGGTTATTGAAAACATGAAGTCGAGACCGTTTTATATAGAGTGTCATCTGTGGAAAAGAAAGTCATGGTCTCACTGCAGGCAGTGGCCCCATTTCTCAGGCAAAGTCATTACCCGCTTCTCACTCAGGTGAGCTTTGTTTTAGGTGGTTTTATTTTTTAGTTTTTTCTGTATTTCATGCTAGGATTCCCTTTTGATCTAATTTGAGAGTCTGAGAAGGGAATGGCAATCCAGTCCAGTATTCTTGCCTGGAGAGTCCCATGGGCGGAGGAGCCTGGCAGGCTACAGTTCATGGGATCACAAAGAGTTGGGCACAACTGAGCGACTCACACACACGCACATTTTAAAAATAAGATTAGTTTAATGGCATTGATTTCTATGGAGGATACAAGTATTTTGTCATGATTTTTAATGTTCCAGGCTGGATGAAGCACAAGCTAGAATCAAGGTTGTCTGGAGAAATATCAACGACTTCAGATATGCAGATAATACTACCCTTATGGCACAAACTGAACAGGAACTAAAGAGCCTCTTGATGAAAGTGAAAGAGGAGAGTGAAAAAGCTGGCTTAAAACTCTCAACATTCATAAAACTAAGATCATGGCAAATAGATGGGGAAAGAATGGAAACAATGGCAGATTTTATTTTCCTGGGCTCCAAAATCACTGTGGACAGTGACTGCAGTGATGAAATTAAAAGACGGTTCCTCCTTGGAAGAAAAATTATGACAAACCTGGACAGCATATTAAAAAGCAGAGACATTACTTTGCCAACAAAAGTCCATCGAGTCAAAGCTATGGTTTTTCTAGTGGTCGGGTACATGTGAGAGAGTTGGACCATAAGGAAGGCTGAGTGCCACAAAATTGATGATTTCCCCTTGTGGTGTTGGAGAAGACTCCTGAGAGTCCCTTGGACTGCAAGATCAAACCACTCAATCCTAAAGGAAATCAACCCTAAATATTCATTGGAAGGACTGATGCTGAAGCTCCAATACTTTGGTCACCTGATGAGAAGAGCCAACTCACTGGAAAAGACCCTGATGCTGGGAAAGATTAAGGACAGGAGAAGGGGGCGACAGAGGATGAGATGATTGGATTGCATCAGCAACTCAATGGACGTGAGTTTGTATGGAATATTTCTCGGAGTTATTTTGCAATCAGTCTGATACTTCACTTTCACAGCCTTAGTCTTTTTTGTCTGGATGTTTGAAAGTTTCATCTGTACTTTGCTTTTCAGTAACTTGTGTCCTGTTCTTTTCAGTAAATTGTGACTTGCTTTTCAATGGCTGTTGTGGGCTTTTCAATCTGCAGAGCATATTTCAGAAATTTCTTCTAACTTCTTGCATATTTCTGTATAATTTGTAGTTTGACATTAGCTCTGCTGCTTTTGTTCCCCATTTGGGGATATGCTATACATTTATTATGCGTTACGTGCTTGTCAATTGAATCCATCGCTTTTGCTTTTGTTTGAATGATTATTCACGTCCGCTCTGTTTTACTTGCTTCTGATTGTGCCCTGAACTTCTCCACGGTGTCATAAGCAGTTTTGCTCCCAGCACCGTCCTCATCTGAGTGTCTGTGTTTGTCTGTGTGCAGACAAACTGACGGTAGTTTCTGTATAATTTGTAGTTTGACATTAGCTCTGCTGCTTTTGTTCCCCATTTGGGGATATGCTATACATTTATTATGCGTTACGTGCTTGTCAATTGAATCCATCGCTTTTGCTTTTGTTTGAATGATTATTCACGTCCGCTCTGTTTTACTTGCTTCTGATTGTGCCCTGAACTTCTCCACTGTGTCATAAGCAGTTTTGCTCCCAGCACCGTCCTCATCTGAGTGTCTGTGTTTGTCTGTGTGCAGACAAACTGACGGTAGTTCCAGCAGTCTCCTTGACCCCAGATGGAAGCCTTGTGATAAGACGGAGAGGGGAGAAATACAGAAGGACCTGGAGATAAGATTGATGGAGAAGAAGTATAGAAGGACCTGGGTCTGTTAAGATATTCTGAGCCTTCCATATAAACCTTGAAATAACTCTTTCAGGATTTATACATTAGAGAAAATTAAACTCCATTCTTTAGAAAATGGTAACACTGACCTTATATGTAAGACAGCAAAAGAGACACAGATGTAAAGAACAGACTTTTGGACTCTGGGAGAAGGCAAGGGTGGGATGATTTGAGAGAATAGCACTGAAACATGTATATTACCATATGTGAAACAGATTGCCAGTCCAGGTTCCATGCATGAGACAGGGCGCTCAGGGCTGGTGCACTGGGATGACCCAGAAGGATGGGATGGGGAGGGAGGTGGGAGGCAGGTTCAGGATGGGGGACACATGTACACCCATGGCTGATTCATGTCAGTGTACAGCAAAAGCCACCACAATACTGTAAAGTAATGTTTCCAATTAAAATTAATTAATTAAAAAACTCCATTCTTTATAATCTACTGTAATTTGAGCTTTCTATCTTGTCTAGTAATAGTTCTCTCTTACTGATATAACAAGGAAGTATCACAAAATTACCTAATTATGGACATTTATCTTATCTGTAATATCTTTCTCCAAAGCACTGCTGAGAATACGAAGATCTCAGATAAATGGAGAGATATACTATGTCCACAGATTGATGACTATGTTGTTAAGATGCTGGTTCTCATTATATTGATCTATAGATTCAAGGCAATTTCAGTTAAGTCCCAGCAGGCCTTTTTGTTAGATGTTGAAAAGCTAACTGTAAATTTTAAATGGAAATAAACTAATATGGTCAAAGTGACTTTGAAAAAGGACAAAATCCTAAATAATTTCAAGACATATTATCTATTCAGTTCAGTCACTCTTCTGGGACAATTGGTAGCCACTTAAAAGCAAAAATATAAACTCCTTTCTCACATTCAAAGGCAGGTCTGGCTTAGTCTCTGTGGGGTCTCCTTGTGAGCATAAGGCTTTGTTTGGGCCCTCCGAGTGTCTCTGGTAGGTATGAGATTTGAGTCTAAACGTGATTTTGCCCCTCCTACTGTATTGCTCGGGCTTCTCCTTTGCCCTTGCATGTGGGATATCTTTTTTTGGTGGGATCCAACATTCTCCTGTCGATGCTTGTTCAGCTTGAGTTGTAATTTTGAAGTTCTTGCAGGAGAAGATGAGTGCACTTCACCATCTCGGGTGATCTCAAGACATGTTATAAAACTACATTAATCAAAGCTGTGTGGTATTGGCATAAAGATAGAAAAAGATAAATTGAATAGAAACTATAAAAATATATCCACAAAGCTAGTTAGCTGACAAAGGTGCAATGGGAATTCAGAGCTAATCTCCTCAATGAATGGTTCTGGGACAATTGCTGCTGCTACTGCTGCTAAGTCACTTCAGTCGTGTCCGACTTTGCAACCCCAGAGACATAAGCCCACCAGGCTCCCCCGTCCCTGGGATTCTCCAGGCAAGAACACTGGAGTGGGTTGCCATTTCCTTCTCCAATGCATGAAAGTGAAAAGTGAAAGTGAAGTCACTCAGTTGTGTCCGACTCTTTGCGACCCCATGGATTGCAGCCTACCAGGCTCCTCCGTCCATGGGATTTTCCAGGCAAGAGTACTGGAGTGGGGTGCCATTGCCTTCTCTCTCTGGGCAACTGGTAGCCACCTAAAAACAAAAGCAAAAATATAAACTCCTTCACACCATTTGAAGCATCAATTTGAAACAAGTCCTAGACCCAAAGGTAACAGATAAAACTATGTAACTTCTAGAAGAGAACAGAGGAAACAATCTTAGTAACTTTGAGTTTGGCAACAAATTTCTTTAAAAGGACGTTGCTCGGTCATGTCCGACTCTTAGCGACTCCATGGACTGCAGCTTACCAGGCTCCTCTATCCACGGGACTCTCCAGGCAAGAGTACTGGAGTGGGGTGCCATTGCCTTCTCCATTAAAAGGACCCAAACACCACAAAATAGAAAAGACAAGAAAAGTAGAATTTTCCTTTTACCTTCACCCTTGCCAAAATAAAGCTTTTTGGTTGGGGAAAGATATATATGTGTGTGAATGTGTTTCCCAATCAAAAGTGTAATTTCGGCAAGAGGGAAGTTAAAAGGGAAATAAAGATCAGGGTCTTTTAACCACGAGTAGGGCATACAAGGCACAAAGGGTAGAATGTTTCCGGGCGTTTAGCTCATCCATCAGGAAACCCAGTTTGGAAAAGCTTAATCATTGCATTTTTAGTCTTTATTACGATTTATGAAGTGGTTCTTATCCTCATTCTGCCAATGAAGAAAATGCGTTTCATAGGTAGTAGGGAATTTGTGCAATAAAATCCTTAAGTGAAAGTGAAGTCACTCAGTCGTGTCTGACTCTTTGTGACCCCATGGACTGTAGCCTACGAGGCTTCTCTGTCCATTGGATTTTCCAGGCGAGGGTACTGGAGTGGCGTGCCATTTCCTTCTCCAAATAAAATCCATAATTGATATTAATTGGTTAATAATTCATGCACACAGTCCCGACCTCCCCCTTCCCCAAGTCCGGGGCTCTCCTTGGGAAGACTTTTGCCCACAGTGGTCCCTCGAGCATGGCTGCAGACACTTGGTGCTGATCCTAACCCACCGGCCTGGCTCGGCCTGTGAGACTAAGGGGGCTCCAGCCCACGAAGGACCCTTCCTGAGGGCCGAGCCCCCTCCTGCTCCCTGTACCCTTGATGCCTGCACCTCAGTCAGCCCGGTGCCCCGCTGCAGACTTTGCATCAGTCACCAGGCCCTGCTCCGAGCTCTGACTCAGCTTCTGTACGTGCCCCAGAGAGCCCCTGGGAATTTGGGGAGAACAACCTTGCCAGCTGACCCCACGTGTTCTTACTGCAGCGCTGCCGCTCAGATGCACAAGGAGCCCGTGTGTCTGAGGCGCGGTCCTGGAGACGGCACACAAACAAACCGCGGGGGCTGTTTCTAAGTGTCTGCCCTGCTCCCTGCCTGCTGGGCCCGCGGTGACGGGCAGTGAGGTCAGCTGTGTCAGGAAGGTGCTGGTTTTCACACCGCCGTCACTTCAGCAACTGGAAAATCGACGCATCCCTTTCTCGGTATTTCCCAGGCGCAGCCTGGAGGCGTCAGGGACCCAGGAGTGCTCAGGGACAGCTCCCACCTGCTGCAGAAATCTGGGGTCCTCCGGACCCCCCCAAGTCCTCAGCCCCAGTACGTCCCCCACCCCAGCCCCAGGCTGTCATCACCCATCACTACCGGGCCCCGGACTGAGTTGTTGCCATGGTGACGGCATCCTGTCCTCCTCCAGAAAGTGATGCTGGTGGAAACGTACCCGCCCGCCCCTGAATTCTGTGTCGTGTCAGGAGGAAGGCTGCCTTCCTGTGCCCCAAGGCGCCTGCAGGCCAGCCTAGAGGGAGGTATCAGGGAAGGGTGACCGAGATCCGGTGGAGCGGAGGGGCCGGGGCCAGGGAGGTGGGGCTGAGCGTCCCGGAATCAGGCCCGTTTGCTCAGTGTACGCTGAGATGCTGAGGCTGCTGCAGAAAAAGGGATTTAAACTCCAGGCAGCCCCACGGCAGATTGGAGAACAAATGTCACATCACTGTTCTCCAGGCTCCGCACACCTCAGACCGCCTCAGACCGCCGCACGCCTCAGATACTTTCTTTTTCCCATAAATATCCTGAGCCTTTCGCCCTCAGGAGGCGGAGCTGAGATCTGCACCGAGGTCAGTGAGCCACAGGCCTCTTCACCGCACGCCTGCTCAGAAAATGGCAAGTGAGCCTGCTGAGACGGTGGAGTTCTTGGCTCTCTGACCTCAAAGGGTCTCTTGGATGCTTGCGCATGCCCAGTCGGAGGGCCGGGGGGGGGGGGTGTCCCAACCAGTCTTAACCAGCTTGAGCTGGAATTGGACACAGCAGACTCCAAGTGCCAGAAAAATAACTCAGGCAAACATATTATTGTTTAGGCCACGTGATACTTGCAGGACGTGCAAGTTTTGTAAAAACAAGGAAATCGAGCTCATCGGTGAAGGCAGGTTCCGGTTCAGTATTTATTAAGCAAGCTGCAGTTTAATGGTGACTCAGTGGTAAAGAACCCGCCTGCCAATGCGGGAAATGCAAGAGATGTGGGTTTAATCTCTGGGTCGGCAAGATCGCTGGAGAAGGAAATGGCAACGCCCTCCAGTATTCTGGCCTGGAGAATCCCGTGGACAGAGGAGCTGGAGGGCTACCGTCTTTGGGGTAAAAAGAGGGACACGACTGAGCGCCCACACTCGTGCACAGCTTAATGGTCTAGCTGATGGCTGCCCTCAGTTTCAAGAGTGACACGCAGATCTGTTACCATCAAGAGGGTGGCAGGAGTCTTGGAGCTGGTGAACGTGGGGAACAGGTGAGTGTGGGCATGTTGTTGGATGTCACTGTGAGATTCACACGTGGATGCTGTCAAACAGCTGTTTAAAGAAGCCTGAACTGGGTGTGTAACTCTAGGAGCTGTTGGCCGTGGGTGGTGAGTCATGAAGTCAAAGAATGGATGAGATTACTTAGCGGACTTTGCAGGGAGGCCCAGGAGAGGGCGTAGGAATCAGAGGGGCTGTCATTGTCTGTCTGGGCCACACCCTGAGGTTTGTGGGCTCCTAGGTCTCTGACCAGGTACTGAACCTGGGTCATAGCAGTGAAAGTGCTGAGTCCTAACGCTGGACCACCAAGGAAGACCCCCAAGGACTGTCATTCATTGATCAGAAAGGCAAGAGGCTGGCGAAACCACAGGATGGCGGCATGAAGAACCAATACAGCATCCGTGGACCGACAGTGAGGAGGAAGAGTTTCGATGGGACTAAGCCCTGCCCGGGACGATGAGGTCAGAAAGCTGGGAGCAGCTCCACCAGGTTAACCAGGTTTAGAAGAATTGTTAGAAAAACAGCTCAATTTTCCTCCCCACCTCTGACCTTTTTTTTTTTGAAGATTCTTTTCTATGTGGACCATTTGTGAAGTCGTTATCGAATTTGTTACAGTATTGCTTCTGTGTTATGTCTTTTGGGCCTCCAGACATCTTAGATTCCCGACCAAGGATCAAACCCAGACCCGCTGCAGTGGAAGGTGCGGTCTAAACCAGTGGGCCACCGGGGAAGTCCCTTCTTCTGTTGTTTCTCATCTGTCCCCAAATCAGCCATTCCTGTTCACCTTGCTCTCTGCAGTATTTTACTGGATGTTTGATGCCAGCATCTGGATTCTGGAGGCCACATAACTTGGTGTGGCTGGTCCAAGGTCCATCCCAACCCTGGAGACCAGGAAGCATTTAGTAACACCAAGAGGAAGCTGAGATGACTCCTGCTAGCTGTCTTTTGGGGCTGAAGAAAGTATGAGAGTGTCTGACTGTTTGAGGAACTGGGTCTATAACTGTCTCTTTGCTCTTGTTTGGGCTCCGTCCACATCCACTCCCGCCAATAAGATGGCAGAAGAGCTGTGGAGCTTTTGCTGCGTCACACAAAGATTAAAGCAAGAAGACAATAAGGATCTCCACAGGAATCTAGAGAGGCAGGAAATGTCGGGAAAATGATGCCTGGTTGCTAGGGACTGGCTACTGTTCTCTGTTGGGGCTGTGAGTCATCAACATGGGAAAAACAGTTCACCCAGCGTGGGGAGCCGGCCAGGGACTCTCCCGCCTGAATGGGCAGACGGCGTCTCTGTGAACACGAAGTCAGCTCGAGGCACGGAAACAGTGGCTGTCGAAGGACTGTCCCTCCTTCTCCATTCAACTCCCCTGTTTTCCACCCCACTCTTCCATTGCAGGGACAGAGGGCAGCCCAGCAGAAGCACGCCCTTCCTCAGATGGAGGAAAAAGAGCCTCCCGGTGGCCATCAGTAAAGAATCCGCCTGCTAATGCAGGAGACGAGGGTTCAGTCCCTGGGTGGGGAAGATCCTCTGGAGGAGGGCATGACAACCGACTCCGGTATTCTTGCCTGGGAATTCCCAAGGACAGAGGAGCCTGCCGGGCAGCAGTCCATGGGGCCGCAAAAGAGTCAGACAGAGCGACTCAACAGCTGTAATACAAACGGATTTGCTAACAGTGTCAAGTTTTTCGAACCAGGAGCTCAAATCCTGGACCCTACAAGAAGTTTCCAGGACATCCGAGGCCTCATGACTTGGACTGCAGTCATTTTTGTATTGTTTTTTTTTCTATGCATCTTCTTTTTAATAATTTCTAATAAAACAGACACAAGAATTTCGAAGAACAGTGCAATGTACACCTGAATCTCTGTTGTGCAAACAAAGTCCCCTCTTTAAACATCTTTCTGTCATATTTTCCACAATCCTGACTGCAGGGAGCTGTTCTGAATTGTGCTTATTTCCAAGCAAACACCTATGTTTTGACAGCAGACATTTTTATTCTAAAACTATATATGATATGCTTTAGGTCTGAAAAAAATGTCATTGATATTTTGATAGCGATTGCATTGAATCTGTAGATTGCCATGGTAAGTATGGTAATTTGAGCAATATTAATTCTTTCAACCAATAAGCATGGTGTATCTTCCCATTTGTTTGTATCATATTGGATTTCATTCATCAGTGTCTTTTTTTTTTTATCAATGTCTTATAGTTTCCTGAGTACAAGGTCTTTACCTCCTTGATTAGATTTATTCTTTTTTAAAAAGATATTTATAACCTTAGATATGCAGATGACACCACCCTTATGGCAGAAAGTGAAGAAGAACTAAAGAGCCTCCTGATGAAAGAAAGAAGAGAGTAAAAAGTTGGCTTAAAACTCAACATTCAGATCATGGCATCTGATCCCATCATTCATGGGAAATAGATGGGGAAACAGTGGAAATAGTGAGAGACTTTATTTTTGGGGGCTCCAAAATCACTGCAGATGGTGACTGCAGCCATGAAATTAAAAGACGCTTGATCCTTGGAAGAAAAGCTATGACCAACCTAGATAGTATATTAAAAAGCAGAGACATTACTTTGCCAACAAAGGTCCATCTAGTCAAGGCTGTGGGTTTTCCAGTGGTCATATATGGATGTGAGTTGGACTATAAAGAAAGCTGAGCACAGAAGAATTGATGCTTTTGAACTGTGGTGTTGTAGAAGACTCTTGAGAGCCCCTTGGACTGCAAGGAGATCCAACCAGTCCATCCTAAAGGAGATCGGTCCTGAATGTTCATTGGAAGGACTGATGTTGAAGCTGAAGCTCCAATCCTTTGGCCACCTGATGCGAAGAGCTGACTCATTTGAAAAGACTCTGATGCTGGGAGGGATTGGGGGCAGGAGGAGAAGGGGATGCCGAGGATGAGATGGCTGGATGGCATCACCGACTTAATGGACGTGAGTCTGAGTGAACTCCGGGAGTTGGTGATGGACAGGGAGGCCTGGTGTGCTGTGGTTCATGGGGTCGCACAGAATTGGACACGACTGAGCGACTGCACTGAGCTGATGTATCTGTTTGGCTGCCCTGGATCTTCGCTGTGGGATCTTTTAGCTGCAGCGTGTGGGATCTAGTTCCCCAACCAAGGATCAAACCTGGGCCCCCTGCATTGGGAGCACAGGGAAGTCCCCTGTTTGTGTGTTTAGATCTGAAGTGAGTCTCTTTTAGGCAACATATAAAGTTAAGTCACTCAGTCGTGTCCGACCCTTTGCGAGTCCACGGACTGTAGCCCACCAGGCTCTTCCATCCATGGGATTCTCCAGGCAAGAATACTGGAATGGGTGTCCATTTCTTTCTCCAGGGGATCTTCCCGACCCAGGGATCGAATCCAGGTCTCCCGCGTTGGAGGCGGACACTTTACCCTCCGAGCCGCCAGGGAAGGCAGCATATAGGTGGGGTTTATTTGGTAATCCATTCAGCCACTCTGCGTCTTTTGATTGGAGTATTTAGTCGAGTTACATTTACAGTAGTTACTGATAGGCGTGTGTTGGTCCCCGTTTTGTTCGTTGCTCTCTGGTTGTCTTTATTGCTCTTTCATGCTCCTTTCTTGTTTTGCTCTCTCCCTGTGTTATTTGCTGATGTCTTTAGTGTTGTGTCTGGACACCTTTCTCTTTGTGTGTATACCTATTACAGGTTTTTGATTTGTGGTTACCATGAAGGACACATATAGTAACTTGAAAATCCTCATCATTATTTTAAGTTAAACGATCTCTTAATTTCAACTGATTTTAACAATCCTGCATTTTTATCCTCTCCACTACCTCTGATGCTTTTGGCATCATATTTTATCTATTTCTGTTTTGTGTCTCCTTTACCTACTCACTGCAATTCCCTGGCGGCTCAGAGGGTAAAGAGTCTGCCAGCATTGCAGGAGACCCAGTTCGGTGCCTGGGTTGGGAAGTTCCCCTGGTGAAGGGAATGGCCACCTACTCCAGTACTCTTGCCTGGAGATTCCATGGAGAGAGGAGTCTGGCAGTTTACAGTCCATGGGGTCGCAAGGAGTCGGCCACAACTGAGTGACTGACACTTTCACTACCCGCTTGCTGAGATTATAGGTGACTTTGCTTCTTTGTCATTTAACCTTCCCACTGGTTTTATGAGTGGCACCCCACTCCAGTACTCTTGCCTGGAAAATCCCATGGACGGAGGAGCCTGGTAGGCTGCAGTCCATGGGGTTGCTAAGAGTCGGACACGACTAAGGGACTTCACTTTCACTTTTCACTTTCATGCATCGGAGAGGGAAATGGCAACCCACTCCAGTGTTCTTGCCTGGAGAATCCCAGGGACAGGGGAGCCTGGTGGGCTGCCATCTATGGGGTCTCACAGAGTCGGACACGACTGAAGCGACTTAACCTACTATCGGTGCTGTGTGTTCACTTTTAACAATGAGGTTTTTCTTTTTGTAACTTTCACAATTTGTATGTGGCCTTTCTTATCCACTTAGAGAAGTCCCTTCAACGTGTCCTTTAAAGCCAATTTAGTGATGCTGAACTCTCAGCTTTTGCTTGTCTGTAACTCTTTATGTCTCCTTCAGATCTCAGTGATAGCTTTGCAGGGGTTATTAGAGGGTCACAGATAGGCCAGTCTTCTACACGTCACTTGAAGTGCAACAATACAACTCTATGTCACATGTGAAAAATTACGTATGTATCCTTTAATCCATATAGCAGCCACTATCAGAGAAGGCAATGGTACCCCACTCCAGTACTCTTGCCTGGAAAATTCCATGGATGGAGGAGCCTGGAAGGCTGCAGTCTATGGGGTCGCCGAGGGTTGGACATGACTGAGCAACTTCACTTTCACTCTTCACTTTCATGCAATGGAGAGGGAAATGGCAACCCACTCCAGTGTTCTTGCCTGGAGAATCCCAGGGACAGGGGAGCCTGGTGGGCTGCCATCTATGGGTCTCACAGAGTCGGACACGACTGAAGCGACTTAACCTACTATCGGTGCTGTGTGTTCACTTTTAACAATGAGGTTTTTCTTTTTGTAACTTTCACAATTTGTATGTGGCCTTTCTTATCCACTTAGAGAAGTCCCTTCAACGTGTCCTTTAAAGCCAATTTAGTGATGCTGAACTCTCAGCTTTTGCTTGTCTGTAACTCTTTATGTCTCCTTCAGATCTCAGTGATAGCTTTGCAGGGGTTATTAGAGGGTCACAGATAGGCCAGTCTTCTACACGTCACTTGAAGTGCAACAATACAACTCTATGTCACATGTGAAAAATTACGTATGTATCCTTTAATCCATATAGCAGCCACTATCAGAGAAGGCAATGGTACCCCACTCCAGTACTCTTGCCTGGAAAATTCCATGGATGGAGGAGCCTGGAAGGCTGCAGTCTATGGGGTCGCCGAGGGTTGGACATGACTGAGCAACTTCACTTTCACTCTTCACTTTCATGCAATGGAGAAGGAAATGGCAACCCACTCCAGTGTTCTTGCCTGGAGAATCCCAGGGACAGGGGAGCCTGGTGGGCTGCCGTCTATGGGGTTGCACAGAGTAAGACACGACTGATATGACTTAGCAGCAGCAGCCACTATAAATGCACAAAAGACATAGCTGAAAAGCTCATAGATTAAAATAAAATACAAAATATTCAGATTCTCCCAAAAAAGAGAGGCTTAGAGGAACATAACCAGAAAATAATAAAATGTAAGACCAGGTTCCCACTATGTCAACACTTGCCTTAAATGTTGATAATCTAAATATGGAAAGGGATTGTACGATCAAGATATATGCTGGCTACAGGAGACATGTTTGAAATATAAACATATACATTTAAAGAATTGGAACAAAAAGCATATGTTGGGAGCAAGAAAAAGGATACAAAAAAATTGAGCGGTTCTTATGAGGGTGTTACCAGAGACATTTCTTTATCGTAATCATGAAAAGTAACAATTCATCAGGAACACTAAGCAATTAATTTGCATGTGTGCTTAATTACAGAGCCTCAGACAAGTAAAGCAAAAATGGACAGACCTGGGAAGCACAGACAATGCTGCGGTCATGGCTAAGAGTTACTGTGCCTCTTTCTGCAGCTGGTGGAACAAGTGGACACAAAAGCAGTAAAGACTTGGATGACTGAACAATGCCACCTGCTACCTTCATGTGATTGATGCCTGTGTGCTTAGCCACTCAGTCGTCCAGCTCCTTGTGACCCTGTGGACTGCAGCCCGCCAGGCTCCTCGTCCGTGGGACTCTGCAGGCAAGCATGCTGGAGTGGGCTGCCATGCCCTCCTTCAGGGGATCTTCCCGACCCAGGGATCGAACCCAGGTCTCCCACACTGCAGGCAGACTCTTTACCCACTGAGCCGCCAGGGAAGCCACCAGGAATTGATGCTTGTAGAATAGTACATTGAACAAGTGCGGAATACAAAGTCTTTTCCAGTGCATGTAATATATTCACCAAGACAGGCGATATGTTGGCACAGAAATTAAATCTCAACAACTTTAAAAGGATTAAAATCTTGGGCTTCCCTAGTAGCTCAGTGGTAATGCATCTGCCTGCCAGCGTGGGAGACCTGGGTTCAATCCTGATCCGGGAAGATTCCATATGCCGCAGAGCGGCTACGCAGGTGCCCCACGACTGCTGAGCCTGTGAGAGGCTGGGAGAGGCTGGGAGAGGCTGCTGAGGCTGGGAGAGGCAGCTGACACAATATTCACTTGTGAGGGCTTAAATGAGCCTGAGCTGGGGAGTCTGAGGTCTCTGGGTGAGAGGTGGAATTAGCGGTTGTTAGCACGAAGGTGCGGAGAAGGCAATGGCACCCCACTCCAGCACTCTTGCCTGGAAAATCCCATGGACGGAGGAGCCTGGTGGGCTGCAGTCCATGGGGTCGCAAAGAGTTGGACACGACTGAGCGACTTCCCTTTCACTTTTCACTTTCATGCATTGGAGAAGGAAATGGCAACGCACTCCAGTGTTCTTGCCTGGAGAGTCCCAGGGCGGGGGAGCCTGGTGGGCTGCCGTCTATGGGGTTGCACAGAGTCGGACACGACTGAAGCGACTTAGCAGCAGCAGCAGCAACACGAAGGTGTAATGGGCTGACACAAACTTCCCAGGGAGAAAAGCAGAGGCCGCAAGGGACGCCAGGGAACACTGACCCCGAGGCTTGTAGACACAGACAGGAGGCTGGGGGAGGAGGGGAGCGCGCGAGGCCTGACTGTGTGTGTGTGTGTGTGTGTGTTAGTCACTCAGTCGTGTCCGACTCTTTGCGACCCCACGAACTGCAGCCTGCCAGGCTGCTCTGTCCACGGGATTCTCCAGGCCAGAACCCTGGACTGGATTTCCATCCCTCCCCCACTGAAGTCTGATCAGCGTCTGACTTACTTCCAGCTGCCGGTGGGGCCAACAGAGGAAAAAGAGCTGTGAAAACGCAATACCCGGAAAGGCCACACGATGGCGCAGCAGCCCGGCCCCGCGTCCACGCTGGTGTTCCAGGGCCCTCCCGCGCGCCCCTCCCCTGCTGTGTGATCTGCACTCACCCCGAGTCACTTACTGTCCGGCAACTATTTACGGCGCTGTTGCCTACGTTAGGTTCAGGCCCTACCCCTTCGGACAAGACAGTCTGCTTCCCACGTATGGGGTTGGGGTGCAGGAAAAAAAAAACAGGTAAATAAGTCAAAGTGGGCTTTCCTGGAAGCTCAGATGGTGAAGAATCCGCCTGCCGGCGCAGGACGCTAGGGTTCCGTCCTGGGTCGGGAAGATGCCCTGGGCGAGGGCGTGGCCACCCGCTCCAGGGTTCTTGCCTGGAGAACCCCCTGGACAGAGGAGGCTGGCGGGCTACATCAGTCCGTGGGGTCACAAAGGGCCGGACACGACTGAGTGAGTGAACAGCCCCAAAGCCAAGAAGGGCGATTGACTCAGAGAGAGAGCAGCAAGGCCTGAGGCGGTAGGACTGCCGCTGGCGAGCAAGCAGGGCTGTGCGCGGGGCGCGGCTCCCTCTCTGCGGTCAGGACCACAGACAG